>UZAN01045390.1:0-29185 GCA_900618425.1 Echinostoma caproni
ATTGTGCTTTGAAGTGCTCCGCCCAGCGTTCAAGGCGTCGTTGTTGATTATGAATGAGCAAACCGTCAGCTTCGCAGATCGTTTCGCTCACACCTAAGGCTTTCCTACCGGTGACCCGGATGAGATGGAACAGCTTACGGGAATTACCCATGGCGGCAGCACGTTCCATCTCTGATGCGCGTTGAGACCACCAGATCTCGCGGTCTCTGCGTAGGCTTGCGTTTAGTTCACGTCTCGTTATGAGTCGCGTTTCATTATGCTCGCTGCCGGTCGGAATTGACCGACGTGCGTCAAGAAGACGTAGAGACTCTGCAGAGATCCAGGGTGTCACGGCGCGACGTGTTAGACCACAACTAACTAAGCCAGCAGAATGCATAGCACTCTTGATAAGCGACCAGTGCTGGTTGACATTGTCGGGTGGGGTTGGTTCTAGCTTCTTAGCTAGCGCGTTTTGGAAGACAGTTAGACAAGCTGGTTTGGATAGCTTGTCATAATTTAACCGTCGTTGTGTCGTGCGTTTGGAACGCCCACCGAAGCACATGGACAGCTTGGCACATACTAATGCGTGGTCGGATTCGAGGGGAGTGCTCCAGTACGAACGGCAGTCTTGGATGCAGCCCCGCCATTTGTGGCTTATAGCGATGTGGTCAATCTGCGTCCGTCTCTGACTCGAGGAGGGCGGACGCCAAGTGGCGTACCGGCAGTTGGAACGCCTGAAGTTCGTACTGGCAAGGAATAGGCAGTGGTCGGAACAAAGAGCCAACAACCGATCCCCGTTTTCGGAGCGACAGGAGTCTAGTCCAAAAGGACCACCCAGATGCGCCTCACTCGGAGCCAGTCGACCTACTCGAGCATTCATATCACCTGCTAAAATCACGATATCAGCCCGGGTCGCTTTACGCAAGAGGTCGTGCAGATTGTGATAAAATTCATCTTTGACTGCATCTGGGCTACAGTCCGTGGGGGCGTATGCCGAAACGACGAACAAGTTTCGTCTATCGGGTCGACGGCTGTTTACTTTGCACGCACCTCTGAGTCTCACTGCGCACAACCTACTGTCGACTGGGATCCAGTCCAGGAGCGCGGCTTCAGCTCTCTCACTGAGAGCCACGCCGACGCCAGCGAGACCGGAAGCCGCAGCCTCAGGGTCCCCAGAAAGGCGTAAGTGAAACTTCGCTGAAGGGTTTGACGGGGACGTCAATCGGATAGTGGAGCTGGAGTCTTGAATGCGAGTTTCTTGGATGCAACACACATCGATGGCTAGGGTTTCGAGCGTACGAGCTAAGCACGCCTGTTGTCCTATACGCATCAGAGTGCGCACATTAAACGTGGCTAGTTTGAAGGGACATCGGGGGCGAAGAAGGGCTTCAGCTGGTGGAGGGTTCGGTGAGACTTGGATACTAGTCGAGGTAGGACAAGAGTGAACAGCGGCAGAACCTCCGCCCGAGGCACTACTGTTAGTACGATCGCCTGAAGAACCCGAGAGAGATGGGGGAGTGTTGGGGAGGTAGAAATGAGCTGGAGGGAGGCTGGGAGGATGAGAGGGTGTGTACGGGGTAGAATGTTTTGTGCATGTTGGAGAAGCGTCAGAATACATAGTCGTAAGAGTAAGATTCATGGTTCATGGTTGTGTGCGTTGCGGGCTATTGTACTACTCGGTCGCCCGGTCCAGAGTAGGCCTTGTTCGAGGGTGCACTCTAGCCTTTGCGCAACCAAGCACGGACTGCAAGGCAGCAGTGATGTTCCAGATGAGCCGGTGGCCAGTCGTCGGTTCATTCGCCTCTTCTGGAAAACCTTGTCGAGCAATGGATCCCGACAAGGGGCATGACCATATTTAGTGGCGAGCCACACTCGCCACGTCACAGCGCTGTCCGCAGATGTATGTGGCGTTTTGAGCGGAGAACCCTTGCCAGGAGTAAACCCACCACATCCTCGAGCACTGCCGCTGCTCGTTCGCGACCGCTTATTCGGTAGGTTGAAGCCCACCTTATTCACGGTTAGTCGCGAGATGGCGGCCGTTCCCCTATCCGCGACAGCTCTGCTCTTCCGATTCTGCTTCTTCCAATTTTCTGGAAGGGATATCGCAACAACTAGGCAAACTACCGCGAAATTAGTTTGGTTCCAATTGTCACCAAAGTATTAGCCTCCGTCTTACTTCGACTTCTGAACCCCTTCAGAGAGACAAATATCCGTGAAAAGCTTTATACCTGATAGACTCCCAAACACACGGTGGCTTACCTCCATGTTATCACCCCTTTCGCTCCATTCCACGTGAGCTAAGCTGTGTAAACACCGATAATCGAAAGCTTCTGGCAACCAGATACTCGCAAATTCAGGGTCGCACAACCATAAAGCAGAACTGAACGAACGCTAACGCAGTATACACAACCTTTCAGCTTTAGTGAAACGTCGCGTCTACGCCAGAGGTTTTTCAGTCATGAGTAGGCTGCTCGGGCCTTCGAAATGCGGGAGGTTGTCTTCTTTGCTGCACTACCGTCATTGGTCACGCACCTACCTACGTAGGAAAAGTAATTCACCGTAATTAATTCCGGACCATTTAGTTTCATACCGGGAGTAGGCGAAACCCAGTTCTGTAGCATCACTGCACTTTGAAGGTGCAAAGTGCACAACGAATTTCGCAACTGCACCTGTTAATCTATCAAGTGTGCTTTGCACGTCCTCCATACATTCGAACAGACAGACGACGTCATCGTTGAACAAGCTATTCTCAATAGGGAATAACGGCTTGACCGGCGGGTGGAGTGTTTCAAACAATAGTTTAGCTGGTCCGGCACTAACTCAACTATCTCATCTGCTAGTCGAGCCTCCGTGGGCAGTGTAATTTCAACATCCTATCGAAGCAGAAGTACGATCTTGCATCCAAACCCTGAAGAAAGGAAAAGCAACAAGACCTGACTGGCATCCTCCCACTCTGTTCAAGATGGGAGGCGATGGTCTCGTAGACTCCATTTCTGATTTACTACTGGTCGCAAGAGCACCTATCATCTTGGGAGGGGGGATCTTTAATCGTTCCAATTTTCTGGAAGGGATATCGCAACAACTGGGCAAACTACCGCGAAATTAGTTTGGTCCCAATCGTCACCAAAGTATTAGCCTCCGTCTTACTTCGACTTCTGAACCCCTTCAGAGAGACAAATATCCATGAAAAGCATGGCCTCCGAAATCCTCAGTATGGTCAGAGGTGGGTGTCTTGGGTCACGGCTGGTCATCTTTCCCTTGCACCTCACGAAATGCTCCCATGCAACCAAGCGTCTCAAACAGCCTCTGCTGAGGAAGTTCTATTCATTGCCTTCCCGTGGCAGAAGGTTTTTCCACCAAAGTGAGGGAACGAAGAGCCGATATCCGGGGCTATAGCCGGGTTGGTGAACCACTGGCAGTTCACCTAGGGGAGTTGGCCAAAACCCCTGATTCCAAAACAACTAAGAGGAGGCGTACGAACCACACCCACACCTTTTCGGTCGTGGCAGTGGTCACCGGCATTGAGGTGTATGGGGTACCTTGGATGTTTGACCCCGTCCGAAAAGCGTATGATCCGATGAACCGGACACCGGCTCCCAATGGATTGCCCCGCTGCCTTGCGGGTCAGGTTTTGGCTAGCTAAAGACTCCGGTTGTAAATTCCTCAAGAAAATTCACCTGCCTTGGCCTGGACAATCTAGCAGTATTCGGACCACTTGCAAATTGTGGAACGTTTTTCTTTTGATAAAGATTATTGTACCACGATTTATTTGGCACGCAGTTTGGTATCAGACGTGTGTGAAATCTAAACAAAAGAAAGCATGCAGGATTCCGACCAGGTTGCTGCTGTATCAACCAAGTTATCACGCTGCGTCCTCGAGCCATGTCATGCACACCGATGATTGTCATGTTTCTTAAGCCTGAAGGAACCTTCGATTCAGTTGATCCGTGAATCCTTTGCGGGTTCGCTTTTTCGCAAAGGAATACCGCATATGTATGTGAACCTATTGAGGTCACTCTGTTCTCATACTGTTGGTATTCTAAGGGTCTACGGCCAGCGGTCGTTTGAAACTAGCAGCGGTATACGTCAAGGATGCCCTATTTATTATATTATATTTCGCACTTGTCTGAGGACTGACTGTGTGCCAAACAAATCGTGGTACAATAATCTTTATAAAAAAGAAAATGTTCCATGATTGGTTTGTGGGCTGAGTACTGCCGGGTTGCCCAGGCCAAGGCAGGTGAATTTTCTTGAGGAATTTACAACCGGAGTCTTTAGCTAGCCAAAACCTGACCCGCAAGGCAGCGGGGCAATCCATTGGGAGCCGGTGTCCGGTTCATCGGATCATACGCTTTTCGGACGGGGTCAAACATCCAAGGTACCCCATACACCTCAATGCCGGTGACCACTGCCACGACCGAAAAGGTGTGGGTGTGGTTCGTACGCCTCCTCTTAGTTGTTTTGGAATCAGGGGTTTTGGCCAACTCCCCTAGGTGAACTGCCAGTGGTTCACCAACCCGGCTATAGCCCCGGATATCGGCTCTTCGTTCCCTCACTTTGGTGGAAAAACCTTCTGCCACGGGAAGGCAATGAATAGAACTTCCTCAGCAGAGGCTGTTTGAGACGCTTGGTTGCATGGGAGCATTTCGTGAGGTGCAAGGGAAAGATGACCAGCCGTGACCCAAGACACTCACCTCTGACCATACTGAGGATTTCGGAGGCAAGAATGCCCTATTTTACCATTCCTGTTCAATTCCGTCGTAAACGAAATACTGGAGGATGCATTAAGTGATCTCTAGAATGTAGGTATTGAATTGGCAACGGGAGACATGGTGTACGACTTGGAGTGTACTAATGACATCTTCTATCTGCTCCAATGTATCGAGGATGCAGAAAGCTCCTTTGGCTGACTGCTGTTCCGTTCAATATGCGCTTTTCGCTTGTCTGGCCCAGGTAGGATGGAGTGAGCGGGTTATTAAGCTAAATGTAAGTCGTTGGGTGTTTGGGGTTCATAAAACAAAAACTCGCCATCTCATCGAATTCAGCTCAGTAAGATCCGTTTGCTGGGCTAGGTTTTGCGTGTGTAACGGTTGCCTACCTCACCGCGCTTTATTAGCAGAGGCCACTCCAGACAGGAGGAAGTCGCGTGGAGGCCATAAGATAACTTTGAGGCGTGGCATGAAGAAATGTACCTAGAGATTAGGTGGATTAGAAGTCTCTCGTCCTTCGGTTTGGGTTTCGAAAGACTGTAATAAAATGGTTCGAGACGCTGCAGGTCATGGCAGCAAACCGATGGCAGTGGCGAGCTTGTTATCACTTTCCATCAGACCAGGATGCTTGGAATAGTGTATATGCTCTGTGTTGACCATAGGTGTTCGTCTTCTTTCCCTGTTTCTAAAATTAATCCCAAACCTTATCCTCCTTACACGTTCTCATTTACCTTGTATGCATTGTGAGTTTGGTAGCGATCAGTGAAGTCCGCCTCACTGTAATTCGCTGTCCAATGATGATGATTATTAGGGGATGACGTCGCCATTTTCTTGGTTTAATAAACTAAGAACTAAAGCCGCAAATCATTTACATGTTCACTGAACTGCGCGATTCACATGCGAGCTTTTTATCACGTACTGCGGTGATATCTGCATAGCAGGTTTTTACACAATGCTTCATACTTTTTTTCTGTTTGTGTAGGGACTAAGACCGGGCAATACTTCAGTTGGTGTAGCTGGTGACCGCGGAGTGGGGCGTGTTTTATACCGCGGGAGGCCGACTGGGAGGTTTACTTACATCAACCTTTGGGTTAAGTACTCTCTCTGTCTGGCCAATTTCATTTTTCTGGTAAGTCCATTTCATTGTACTACTGTAGTCCGGACCTTTTACCCTTGAGCTAAACTTCATCGTCATCTCGTAGATTCAAGAGCAATATAATTTCTCTATATTATCTTCTCTATGCCCACCGTATATCTAAAAGTAAGTCGTTCTGCTGCTCACTTATGTATTAAAATAAACGCATACAGTCAGAACCGTCGAAGAAACCGAGGGGGGGGGGTGTTGGCATTGAGCAGTTATAAAATTTTGGGAATATCAAGACAATTAGGGTCTGGATTGTTGTCTGCGATTTTCCGGCTTGGCAACTAGAATGACAGTTCCATTCTCAGGCACTGAGGGAGGTGGTCTCTCAGTTGTTAGCTCAGGTAAAATGTATAGTTTTGAATCATAGTGTGTTGTGTGCGGTGAACATTTAGAATCGGTTAGCTTCAAAAATGAAGGATTTGAGTCCGTAACTGTTTAGTGTTACTAGCCCACAATCAGCTGAGCTTTAGGCTGTCGGGCGCGTCGCCAGTTTACCCATTTAGATGGGTATTACTTTACGTCCAGGTTAATATCTGGGGCCAAGATGGTTTTTTACGGGTCGGTCTATCTGTCTATAAACAAGTCACATGTGTGCTTAATAGGACTCATGGAGTGTGCAAATTCGCTCCCTCTACAAAGTACGGTTCAAGATTTGGTTCCTGCAATCACTACCTGAATTCGGTGCTGGGAAGCTCCACGGTTTTCCGGCTCTGTACTTGATTTGACTGTATACTATGTACTATATGGTTCATCCTAAACGCGCAAAAGCCTCCGTATGACCCGGCGTGATTACCTCATGTTGGGGCTGGTTACCCCTCCTTTGCACCTCAAGAACTGCTACTATGTGACCAAACGTATCAAATAGCCTCTACTGGGGAAGCCCTTCTCACTGTCTGCCCACGGTAGAGGTGCCTTCCCACCAAAGTAATAAGGCTGAAAGCCGATATTTGAAATTATAACCGGGTCGCTAAAACTGCAATTCACTTGGCAGAGTTGGTCAGGAACCCTGATTCCAAACCAACCAAAAAGAGGTGTACGAACCATACACCCACACCCTCCTGGTTGTTGCAGTGATCATCAGCTCGATTGAGTACTTTGGATGTTTGAATCCAGCGG
This sequence comes from Echinostoma caproni, assembly GCA_900618425.1. Lineage (NCBI taxonomy): Eukaryota > Metazoa > Platyhelminthes > Trematoda > Plagiorchiida > Echinostomatidae > Echinostoma > Echinostoma caproni. Next base: position 6,949 of record UZAN01045390.1, read on the forward strand.
AAGGGCTTATGATCCGATGAACTGGACATCGGCTCCCAATGGAACGCGCTTTTCACACACTACTCCGCTGTCTTGCTTATCAAGCTCTAACTAATCGAAAGCTCTAGTTGTGACTTCCCCAAGAAAATCCACTTACTTTGGCTTGGGTAACTTAGCAATATCGTGTCCACAAGCAAATCTAGGGACTTTTTCGTAAAAGTTATTGTGTTGTAATTTGTTTGGCACGCAGTATGGACTCAGACAATTGAAAACGTAAGTATAAACACCTTAATTTGACTTTGAAATAGCTAGGGACGCATCTTGCAAGATCCAGGTCAGGTGGTCCTGGTTATGGATTCGTCCATGGAATCGACTTATCCGCCAATGAGGTTTTAGTCGCTTGACGGTAAAAATTAAGATAAGAGTAGAAAATTTTCAGTTGCTCTTTTTGGGCTAAATCCGGTTCTTCATAATCCTAGCAATGGTGATTTCTCTGTTTGGTTGTTCTCTATCTGACTGGTATCAAGAAATTGACATTAGTTGTGATGCGCACTTAATGACTTTTGTATTGTGGCTACCTGACCCCTGGAGTAACATCCATGAAAAACTGTACGGTAAAACAGATAACCGGAATCAATGGTTGATTGTTGATTTTATCAGCTTTTACTCTCCGTTGGTATAACCTTGTACTCAGAGCACCCAAGAATAAGTTATCTAAGGTGCCTGCATTGTCTCCATCCATTCATTTTTCCAGGGTTACACCTAAACTGAACCCGGAATACTTTGGTTGGTCAAGTTGAAATTTTCGATTCTTGAAAAGCACCTCAATCAATTCTTATTTTATCTTCTCAACAGGCTGCGGGTACATTCCTTTTAATATTTGGCGTGATAGCGTTTATTGAATCCGGTGGTATCGCTGTTCACAAAGATTTCACTGCGATTCAATGGCTTTTCAATTTGACGGTTTTGTGCGTTGTCGTGGGAATAATAACACTGATCATTTCGTTAGCCGGGTTCATCGGATCTCTGCGCGAAATCCGAGGTCTGCTAAAATGTGTAAGTTTCTTTTTGTTTCTGTCAACAGTTAATGATACCTCATACACGCACAGTACTTTGTCTTTTTAGCTATCCTGTTCCTGACCGAAGTGGTGGCATGTGTCTTATTCTTTGTCTTCCAAGATGTGGCCATCAAAAGGATGGAAGACTTGATGCGAACCACATTCGTCACGCAATATCGCGAGCCGGGATTTGAGGATTCGACGACTTTTGTGAATTTTATACAAAAGAAAGTGAGAGATTTGTACGAACAGTTCCATTTGACTGTATCGCTTTTTCAAATATGTGATACCTGAAAAGCTGTGTACCGAAGCATTCCTCACATTTACTACTGGTTATATTGAAACGTACTCTGAACCGCATTCTCGAACATTCAAATACCTGTGAAAATCAGTCGTAATGGGGAATAGCGGTCTTTCAGACAAGGAAATCTGACAAGTTGATGTGCAGCTGAAGTGCCCAAGATCGATGCGTTCAATAANCATCATGAATTCAAATGTAATTTTTTCCTGCACCTTTTACCAGTTCAGCGTCGAGTAGAAAAAAAATATTAACCTCCTTTTTCAGGTGACTGACAAAAATAACTGAACTAAGCGGTATTAGTCAAAGGTGATTTGTGAGTCGATGATCACGTTTACGGCACTCATCCACATCCACTCGGTGTTTCTAACCATCGGTTACGCTTATCCAAAGGCCCCCTTCAGGGAAGCTTAATGTGACCTATTTGAGCAAGCCTGATAGTCAGGATGGCGCGGTGGTTTAGTCGCCGTCACCGGTGTGCTTTGGATCCCCATGGTCTGAAGTTCGAGCTCCGCCACCGCCACCCAACTTTGGTGGTAGACAGCTTTGCTATCGTCCGATTCAACACCACACCTGACCTAGCGGGGACTTATTTGGTTTGCTACTCCAAGTCCCAGGGATCGGGGTGCCGGTTTACATCGCTGAACAACAGGTTTCTGTGACTAAACAACGTAGTCTGTGAAGGTTAACCACTTGCTCTAGTGGACAGGGTTTCCCAAAACTCTATCTAACCTCAGCATTGTTTGTCCGGTTTACCCACCAAACTCGTGCAATACGACGTAGACACTGGTGTTCAAACCCCGACAATCTATCTTTATCCTGTTTTCGTAATGACCCACTCTCCAGGCAGTATAACAGAACTGGACGTACTTCTGCAGCATACACTCGACCTTTCACAGACAGCCGGATATCGCTACAGAGATGCCTCCAGTTGGCCAATACCAAACAGGCCTTCTGTATTCAAGCCGACACTTCATCTGTGATGCGTCCGCCAGGTGAGATATAACTGCTCGGGTAGCAAAATTTGTCTACTTCCTCTCCTACTTTCACAGTTAAAGTAAGGCTGTGAGCTAGACCAACCCAGTCCTTTGAAGCTGAAAAACACATACCGAACATGGTCACACTAGCACTCAAACTATCCAGAAGATCTTGCGACTTGCCTGAATCTTCACGTAACGGCACAAAAGCATCTGCATAATCTGGATCAGACAGTCTGCAACATCGGAACGAGTCAATACCGTTGTCCTGGCATGAGGATAAGGCTGTCACCAGAATCAAATCGATTGCGGAGTTGAGTAGCAAAAGAGAGAGAGAGAGTGAGGGTAACTCTGACGAGTACTGCTTTCCGTGGTGAACCCGGTCAAAAAAAAAAGTCATGAGTGGAAACTGGAATTCAGTTGTTTGCACAAAGGGATCATAATATTCAAATAAACCTCTTAGGCACATTTTTCAGGAAGAGACAGCGCCAGGGTTATATACAGATCGGCTGTCTGAGTCGAACACCGTTTTCAGATCGGGGAAAACACTATTGGTGGGTCTGAGGGATTATCTGTGTTGTAGAATTTGTCCATACAGGCTCGACTGGGTCTGAACCCAGTCTGCTTCTCACGCGTACACGGTTAACGTGTGATAGACAGTTAACGGAGTGTGACATCCACAAGAAGTTTAAAAACAATACTGATTAAAATAAATCTTCTATGGTTTTCAGAAAATCAGCTTTTGCCTTTCTTGTAATTCGCTAAGGTGATCGGTTCACACTGCTGAGTTAGAGTATGTTCACTCTTTCATGCTGAACCCATTAGTTTCGTTAACCTTAAGACGAAGACTGAATCTTGACCCCCCAAAGCTGTTGGGGCCAGCTCGTCGGGGACGGAAGCCTTACAGCTTTTGAGATAGCTCCATTTCAGGTAGGGGGCTGATACCAACGGTAGTGTAGTGTTAACGATGGTTACAAACAACTAGTAGCGCGCAGCAAAACAGTATACACAGAATCCATAAATGTCCATCAATAAATTCTTTTTAGTTTTATTTTCTTTTATTAAATATATAATGATAGGATTTTCAGGAAAGGGTGAGCGTCCAATCAAAAGGCTGCCAAGCAACACAACGGCAAAAGCCAAACGGTAGTGTTGGGATTCAAAAACACTGTCCTCGGGGGGAGGCGATACTTTGGTGCCCTTTGCCACTCGGACACCATGGATTCTAACAATCGGGAATTATCGGTTGTGTATTAATGTTTACACTTCGTCCCATATTCAACCACCGTCTAAGTAGAAAAATCGTGCAAAATTTGCGGTTGTTTACACAGCTTACAAAAGCACTCCCACCCGCATTCGATTTGATACACAATTGCCAACTGTTTGTGATGTGCACCTTCATCACATGGTTACATCCCTTGTGCCTCTAGCTTCAATGTTGCGGTCCGAAAGGATACACTGATTGGAACGCAAATCGGTATTTCTCTTGCAACGGCACACAGACAGGTCCAGAGGCATGCGGTGTACCCTATTCTTGTTGTCGGCGAATGAACGATATCAATGTAAGTGCTTCAGCAAAAAGATTTCCGCCCTTTTTGTTGACGGTTTTCGGGGGAGTTCAGTGTTCAGTTCCTTTTCTAAAGGCTTTTTATTACTTCAAACCAGTCCACCTGTCAGTAATCTATCACGTATGGTTGCTGTAAACTAGTTCATCTGAGTAGATAGTTTTCAACAACAATAATTGCAGTCATAATGTAGATGGATTGGTCAAACGGGGTCAACTTGACACACTATTGAATATCCTTGAACTCGCTGCATAGCTGTACACGACTTCAAGCTTTCACAGCTTTTCATTGGTTGTCTCACGAACCAAACAAATGTACCATCTTTCCTAACGATGATCTCTTTAATCGTTCTTATTTGATCTGAAACAAGGTACGGTAAATTATCAGTAAACGATCTACGTCAAAACGATTGACTAAGAAACTAGATTAATCGTGGCCAGCTTCGAACACAGAACAAGATGGTGCGCTAGCGTACCGTCGTCCACTTACGAACCACTGTTTGTTTTCTCGGAATATGATGATAAAACGACGCACCAATTCCCTCTGATGTTGATTGAGTCATTTGTTACCTACCTGATGAAACACTACTTCCCCGAAACACCCGATGACAGTGAGGAATCTGTTACCGAAAAGGTAAACTTCGCAACTGAAATATTAGAGTCAGTACCCCGCTTTTTATTCAGGCAAGTAGTAGGAGTTTAATTTTTCCCCATATGTTTTTGATTACGGACAGGCCGGTCCCGCTACAAATCTTTCCTGTCTTAATGTATGGGCGTCTGTCATCTGCTTCGTTTCACTGAGTGAGGCACAAATTTCCCTGAGACAGTACGACATAGAAACTTTTGTTCCGAACTTCGCTCATAAGCCCAATGCCACTCTTTTGTTGTGGCATCGTTTAAAGCAACATTTACGCGCAGTTAAACTGTGTGCTCCTACGTGTTGGTCACCGCAATTCACACGGTTCTTTCTTGCATTACTTTTCAACCGCCCATCTCTGGCTATGGCTGAATTCGATACTATGGATGTTGCAACGCAACACGATGAGAGCCTGTACTTTCGCTAATATAGGATAATTTGCTGGGACAGCATGTAAAATGGTGTACCCAGCACTGTTATGGCATTTTGCACTACCCAGTTCAGAGTAGGAGTTGAGCTAACGAGTGGTGGCGGTGGTGGTCAGGTGATCTACGTCGCTATGTCTTGTGTGCTTTGGGCTCTAAGGCCCAAGGTTCTTAGCTTGCCACCGCCACTCAGCTCTGGTGTTAAACGGTTTTTGTTCTCCTCTAGCTCAGTACCGTACCAGTTTTATTTGGGGATTCTGGTATTACGCTGCTCCAGGTCCCATGACAAGGACTATAGAGTCATCGCTTCGACTGTTCACCACCCCGAAAAGATTGATTGTCGTCCGGCTTTTTCGTCAGACATTTCTCCCCTAGGGTTTGCGCATTCAATTTCAGCTCACAACCCAACAGGACCATTTCAGACCAATTGATGACTTAACGTGTGGTTCATTTACCTCTTTTGAAATACTATATCAGGTAGGTGGACCACATCCGAATCGCTGACCTTGATCACTGGCGAACCGCGATCGTTCTGTCACTTTGCAGTATGCATACCCATGGTGTGTTTTACAATGGAGAACGCTAGTCTAGCATAAACCTTCCTCGTCCTCGAATACTGTAGTTATTATCTTATCTAATGGACTACCTTATTAGCGACCGAGCCCCTTTCCATGACCTAGGGACTCATCCGGCAGCATAGGTCTTTGTTCGCTGGAACGCTTCGAGACTGTTTTTTCCCTTCCCGAAACAAATCCATTTCCGATTCACACTGCATACTGATGTTCATTTCATACACCCCACAAACTTGACAGTAATTATCGAGGTTTTCTACACCGATGGTGTCGATGGTAGAGATTGTAATACCATGTTTTTGTAACCCTAAGCCATTGAATCGAAAATGAGGTATGCCATAAAATGGTTTCCTCGTTCTAGTTTGGGTGAGAAATTCAGACCAGAATGACTGACATTCGCTCCTGCGTATTTGCATTTCGTAAAATACTAGCCAAATCGTTTAAGATCGTGGGAAGGTGATTGCTTTGGTCACTCTGTTGTTATAGGCGAACTCCGGACGTCGTGGACACAAATCTTTTCGCGAAACCCCAAACGAATCCGACGAGAGTACAGGGTGTTTAGCGTGCAAACCCAGAACAGCCGGCGGAAACCAAGTTTCACTAAGCCCTTAGTTCGTTGCGCACGGAACAATAGTAACGCACACTAAACGAATTTATCGATTCCAATTAGGATCGAATTCTGGACCCCCAGGAAAATTGTATGCGTTCTTATTCCTTCACATGCGAGCAGTAAGTTAGATTACTAACTACGCACAATACTGCATAAGTCATATCTGTGGACTAGATGTTAGTTACTGTCTCGCTCAGCTTAGTTCAGTTTTAGTTTTCAGGGTATACAACCATTAATCTTGTACTTTTGCATGGTGGTTCTGGTTGCCTCCGTTTTGCTATGCATTTGGATGAAGGATTAGAGTGAAATTAGAATACTGAAAACAGTATGCATGCAAAGATAGAGCATTCATATTCCTGATGAGACCCAATCAAGTCGAAACAGCAGTCCAGTTCTTCCCAGCTTTTCAGCTCACGCCTCATTTACACGACCAATTCATGGTATAGAGAATTCAGTTTAGGTCCAGTTCAATTTTTTACAAAGAAATTAAGTAGATGCACCAGCATTACCGTTTGTGATACCTGGCTATGCGAATCAAGATCTCTAGCCGTAGATTACACTGATCACGAGGTCCCCAATTGGGAAGCCTAACGTGACCCGTATGGTCAAATACCATGGTCACAGGTTTTATACATTCATGACCTGTCTTATTTCGGTCATCTTTGGCTTTCTTCCAATCTCTGTCTACCTCTACAAATATCACTCGTTGAGCAAGCCGAAGTTAAATTTTTATTGTGGGAATTGCTCACAAGCTCATGCTTCACTTGTTCCCATAGGATATTTGCACAGTTGAATCGTTTTTCGGAAAAAAATGATGAAATGCCACGGAGTTCCGGGTAGGAGATAACAAATAATGTAATCTTCAACCAAGTTACGTTTTTCTTTAGTTGTGTGGAAATGTGAGATTTGCCAGGGTTTCATTGAGTCTCCGCTTGAAAGATTCAATAGTTGGTGCACAAACAACGTGAGATGGAGCGGTGTTCCGACTGCTATGCACTCTGACTGTAAAAGATGGACGCCGGTATTCCAGTTGACAATTTGGGATCAGTAACTTGAAACGATGTATCCTAAGGTGTGTGTTGGGCGACAGCATGAGCATGGCCGATATGAATGGCTTGGGTTCTGCAGTATTAGATAGGCCAAAATCAATTCTCCTCGAATTCGTCAGTACTTAGCAGAATACAGTCCCAATGATCGTAATCTCTCCTCATAGTTGAGGCAGTTCAATCTTGGTGACAGCTCTTTGTGGACGATCCGGCATCTTGCGATCACCTTGTGACCATAGACTTCGAGCGTGGATGGTGTATTCTGAGAACGGTCAAATGTACACTGATAGCAAACGTGGAAACAACACTGATTCCATTCGACGAAAGACTGACCTAAGTAAGCCGACATCCTTCACAGCAGCGGATGAAACCCTGAGGCGATTGATAGCGCTTGAGGTATGTGGCAGCTGCTGATTTCCGAGGAAATAGGAGAATCTACTCTTGTGGCGTAGTAGTAGTAATAGGACTTTGCATCTAGAAACATTGAATTGATAGCGAGCCCTCGGGTTCTGCTACCGTATTCCAGAATTTGGCGTCGTCTGCAAACAGTGTAGCATTCGTAACATACGCCCCGGTCACCGTAATGTCGGAAGGGTGAGGTTCATTTCAACAGTAGCTTTTAGGGGTTATGGCTTTGTTGGACGCATTTTTAATCATCCTCGTTTCCTATGGGTTGATGATAATGCGTTATTTTTTTTTTTTGACAAATAAAAACTGGAGCTGTACGATTTTCTTGCCTCGTCTCAGGTCAATGTCATCAACACGTCTTGTGGTTTCAAAGTGCAAACATTAACCACAGTTGCTGCAAGTCATCGGGTATGGACAATAGGCTGTGTTCAGGCTCTTGTATCATCGATTGAGAGCAATATCGTCCCGGTGGCTTGTGGCATTAGTGGAGCTGCAGTATTACAGGTAAGATTCACTCAGTCATTTGCAGAATAGTTTTCAATGAAATTAAAATTCCGATTCGGTCAATCATCCCGGTATTTTTTCTTCTCTTCATTTGTTCCCTTCCTCCTCGAAGTTGGTTGCAATTTTGTTGGCTAAAACGTTACACACGCAAATTGGGGATCAATTGCGTCTGCTGGAACAGGAGCGTGCGGTTGCTTGAGTGTTATTCACTGCCCCCCCATTCAATTCATTTTTCATCATTGTAATCATGCGAATGAGACACGATCGGAATCTGTTACATTTGACATCTATTTGCTAACTTACGGCTTGTTTTTTCTCTCCCTCTCGCTATTTAACAGAATATCTGTACTACAGTTTTCTTTTGGGCCTTTGTCTTTCCGTTCTCTATCGGTTCGGGACTCGCTCGTCCCGTTCCTCGTTCTAACTGTACAGAAATAAACGTTCTACTGAGCGTATTGTTCTGGCTTTTAATTACTATGGACAATGCAACGAGTTCGATGGTGCTTGATCAAGGAGCTGTTTGTTAACTCTCACCGGGAACGTCGTCCGTTTGATTTTGGAGCGTGTTTATTTGTCCCCTCTTTCCCCGTGTCAACCGGTGTTCACTTTGTTGTTTTTCCTACACTGTTTATTCACTTTGCACATATTCTTTCTGGATGAGAAATTCACAATCGCACTCGAAAAGCATCTGTTTCTTCCTACTGTGATCGAAGCATCGTCTCCTGGTGAATCCTTCGACCTGGTGTGCGTCTTCGGGAAAAGTACACAATGGAAGTCCTATTTTACTACATTCTTGTGGTCAATTTTTCCGCTAAAAAGATTAGGTAACATCCGGTTTAATGGGCCACGGGCAGCTGTCTAGGTGCTGAAAAGCCAGGTTTCGAAATTTCTTAGGCAGAGGCTTACTAGCTAACTCTAGAATATTCATGTTTGTAATGGTCCCCAGGGTTTATGAGGTATTCTGAATTTGCTACTCTCGTTTCAAAGGCGAATGATCCTTCTGACTAGACGTCGCCAAGATCCCTTGAGATGCACGATTTAGTCGCCTGACTACTTTGTTTATAGATTCCTAGGAAATATTGATTTAGGAAACCCGGTAATGTCAAAATTGGTCGTATCGGCATCAGTTTAACAGTCGGTTGGTACATGTGTCACGCATGTCTCCATGTAGATTTCGACGGCGCACGATATTTGCTGATGTAGATGATAGGTGGAAAAAATTGAAGGGTGATCAAACTAAGGCCTGATCTGAAGGTATGAAAACATTGACTAGGAGACATGCTCACACCGGTCGAGTTAAGCTTCCTGGATCAATGTAACCGATGATCAGAGGCACTGATTTATGTCTGTCCTAGTGGTGCTCATGCATCTCCTGATTGTCAACTTCCAATATTTTAATCTTCCTCATTCTGTTTCATTGAAAATGGATATCTAAAAGACAGCAACTAAAACTGCCACACGAAGGTGCATGGTTAATGGTTATCTAAACTGGAACTTTCCAGAATAAACAAAAACAGTGTTGTATGAGATTTGTGAGTTGGATTGGTATATGTTCTTGGCCGATTCGTTTTCCCAAAATCTAAACTCCGGGACTAGATATTTCTGTTACACTGTGATGCTCGATTTAAGACACTGATGTAAGGATCACCTTTCAGATGAAAGGTGCCACTATTGTGCCAGGTCAACCTTGATGAGTTTGATACTTGTCATTAGAGACTTCCGGCATTTTTTTCTGTCTACATAATTTGTCTTTCTCAAATTTCAGCAACATTGGAAAAATGCCTCTGTTCGCCCGAAGATTTTCCGTCCCGAAGTTCCCAGCTCGCAAAGCTGCGAGTATGACCAATCTATCACAACTGGATGCTACAACTCGGAGTCAAGAATTTAGTTTAGATCTCGGCCCAGTACGCACACGATTGAGCGGGCGTGATCTGGTTTTTCGTGATGGGAATTGGGTGATCGGTGAGTTGCACTGATGGTTTAATAGTCTTCCACGGGGCGACATTTTTTCCGTCATTGTAAGAATTACTCATCATCATCGTCATTGTTGTGATCGTGATCCAAAGTAGATTCGCTACATTTCTATATCAGTTTTATTCCCTTCATCGAGAGTAGCCGGTAACGTTAACTCACTGCCGCATGGTGGCGATCAGGGGATGTATGTCATCATGATATCGACTTGGGTTTATGTCCCTTCGTGTTTCATTACCGTTACTCGATTCCACTACTTCCGCCTATCTCCACTCAATCTTAGTCCGCAGCCCCCAAAGTCCCAAACATAGGATGTCGAGTAATGTTTCGCGCGTTGTTTTCCAACGGGAAAAACGTTCAGACGACACGCGAGAATAATCACATCGATGTATGTGTATATGGTATGTCAACGGGGATTTTGGTGTTTCCGTTATTGGTGTGCAACAATGCAGTTGAATATATGTTAGATAAAATGACCACAGCACAAGTGAAGTTACGGGTTCTCATAATTTTTGTGTGGTTAATAGACCAGTCGCTCTGAGCGTCCGCAAACACAAGCTCTCCAACAGCGGAGAGTGATGGAGGGGTTGTACTGAGTCACATATGACGTCAGCATCATTTGGGTTATCCAAAAACTTGATACACGATTTGATTGAAGTGTCTTCGATACACAACAGATGTATGTATGATTCATATCCAATATTATTCTTGTGAAATTTGAACTCTGTTCCTTACTGGTCGTCAGTCAGTGGGGGAAAGACCAAGATTGCACGACCAGCAGTTGTTGGTTGTTAACTGAGGTCGTGGGTTTCGGTTCAAGTTGCCCCAGGGAAGTGCAAGGTTAATAACGGTCTAGACTGAACTGAACAGGAATCGTTGGACAAAGTGCAGCTCATTTCATACTGGAAACTGATGGGTATACAAATCTTCGGTTCTAAAGAGCCCTAAACTGTAATAAAATAACCTGCGGATTAGTACACCTCTGCTTTATAGCCTCGTGACTAATGTTTGACGTTTTTTTTATCTAAGCGAACTTAAAAATTTGCTTCCTGTACACAGTATTCTCTGTACAAAGGCCGTTGTATTTTTTTTAACGAACACTGGGTTAGTGCAGCAAGTTGAAAATGAGCTAAGGTATCCGGATAGACAGTTGTATCTATCAGTTGAACTATGCACATCAGCTGGACTATGTTTTGCTTTCGTCATGTAACCTCTTGAACACTTTCCTGGTTTGCAGGCAGAGCTATTCACTCAAGGTAGGATTAATAATCCAGCTTTACTAACTGCAGCTTTTGTGCGCTTTATAAATGATAACACCATTGCGCTGTTGTTACTTTACTGCTCGGACTTACCTCCCAATATTTTACATTTGCAATCATTTCTTGTCCTGCCCAAATATCCGTGGATTTGTTTACCATTCACTACCCTAGTTCACAGTCTGACTAGGTTCGGCCGTTTCTCTGCCTAACTCCCGGCGTATCGACAGGATATAAGTGTCAGTCAGGGCTGTGGCATGAAATACACCAAATACTGTCTCGCAATGGGTTATAAACAAGTTGAAAAATACAGACCAAACTACATTGGTAGCCATAACGGGTGCAACAACAGTTTTAGTGACCGTACGCAGGGTTTCTGATCACACTAGCACATTGGACATAAGACCATTTGGGATCCCTGTTGGGAGTCCAGTAAACTATTCATCGTCAGCTCTGCGCACGGATTTGAAGCAATTACATGGGCTCCTTCTCTCCAGAGGACGATTAGAAAGATAAGCGAGTTATCTTCATTGTTGGACGCTGGTCATACGTCGCGTCACGCTGCCAATGATTGTGAATCATAGCGCGTTGTGCTAGTCTGTACCACCGTTCGTGTACGACGGACAGGGATTGCGCGTAGTTTTGGTTTTCTGTTCATATCAGATTTACTCTTCCGTAGGTCCATTTCACTATTACCTCCGAAGGGTTGCGCGTGTTTATTGTTTTCGATGGTAAAGTGGGAGCAAAGAAACATCATGATAAGGTGTCTTTATTACCCTCCACTGGTAACTGCAAGAAACCTGTAGAATAATGCAAAGAAAACAGGTTTTCGCGTTGGGATGAGTCATGTGAATTGTGTTAGACTGTGTCAGATTGCCTGATCGGAGTTCACACGTTCAAATCCAATTTTTATTTCGAACCGTTTAATGACAGCGAAGCGGATGAAAGATGTTGTCGTTTGCAATCTTTTCATGCATCTATTTCGCGCAGATCACTTCGCTTTTATCCGTTCTTCGTCTTCATCCTGTTTCGTTTTGTGCTCCTACTTTCCGTGTCAACATAATTAAATAAATCACCAGGCGAGGCATTGGAGTTGTCAAATTTCAAGTTGTACATGTAGCTGTATTTTTTATGAAATCTGTTACGGTTTCGGTTAGTACAGCAGTTAAAGCTGTCCACTTTTTGCATAAACGTTGCAGTTGACTTCTTCATGAGTGTCTTAACGCCTCCACTTTCGCGANTTTCGCGAAGCAACGTCATTCAGTCTCGTCTGAACAGATGAGTGATGATTTATCAAAAGAGTTGGTGGGGGGGGGGGCTGGGGAGCTTGGATGCATTGTGACTTTTTTCTTTCTTTGTTACTTACTGATGGGACTGACACTTCGTAAATACCGTGCTTACTCTGCAGATGATGATCAACTGTATCTGGACTTGTTTTCAACTACTAATGTACCGTACAGAGTGTTGTCACAGCATCCCTCAGATAGTTCAACTAAATACACAGCAAAAATCGCATTCTTTATGAGGCGATTAGATGCTCTGAATTCGATCCTAACTGCATATAAAGAGCAGATGCCACACACTTTAATGACTAGCAATGAAGTGTGGTGTGCGAACCGAGCTCAGACTCCTTTCATCTGGTAACACAATTGTAGTTAAAAATTAAGCGGTCAGAAGTTGTCAAATTTCAACCTATCAGGCAAGGTCACGGGGTCAGTCATCGCGCACGCACAAACAATCACAAATGCGTTCCCGAATCCCAGTGGAGCGTTTGATGTTGAACTGTATCTGAATCTTCCAACTCGGTGACATCAAGCTTGCGAAATGTGGGATGTGTCAAATGATGTGATAGATTTGCGGTTGGGAATCTGACACACTGTGCGTGTTTGTATGTGGAACCCAATCGGTGCAGCCGTTACTCATTTGGACTTACGCATTGCTTTTTTGGTTCTTTCCGCATCCATTCGAGTGTATTCCCAGTCTTCTTTACACGTTGTTCCCGTCACTTAGCTTTGACCGATCGCGTGTATCAGTTACATAATTTGTATGACAAATAACCGTGGCAAGGATAGACATCCAGCCAGGGCAGTGATAGTGATTTAGACGAATTCAATAGATTACAAGTCTATTGTGCTGCACTTGTACCGGTTCTTCTTATCGATTGTGTACAGCAGAATTAATGCGTATAAAACATCCGATAAGTAGAGGTTTTTAACTATTATTCTTTTTGTACTTTGGCTCAGATCGGATCAATTTTGTCGATGAGCAGTACCTGGGGCAATGCAACACGTTCCGAGAACAATTTGATAAATAACAATTAACAAATTAATCGGGTCTCGATGTTGAGGACACACGGTGTAGCGCTAACCCACCTGCATATGATTGGGTGATACCGGGTGGAAGTCAGTAACCAGAATGAAATGTATGCAAATATACTAAAGAATGGTTGCCTCGTCTTCTTACTGAAGAACCTGTGTTTGATCGACAAAAAGTCGCGAAAAGACGGTAATCGTTGTATTGCAACAAGTACCCGAGTTACGCCACACATCGTCGACCGTCGATCGTGGTATTCTGCAATTGGAAGGGGCGTTTGACTCATTTGATCATGAGGTTCCATTTACTTCACTTTTCTAGCAAATAATGACCCAGAGACATGTTAGCCTATTCAGGTCACTGTACTCGCATACCGAAAGATAACCGAATCCGTCGCTCGGCAATGAAAGCTGCATCATTATGCAAATTGAAACTAAAGCTCGTATTCTTCCGACAGAGTAACGGCCTGTGATGGATGGATTAGCTCCTTCTTCAGTAGTGGTGGTCGCCAACGGTACCCTTGTTCACTATTCAAATTCGCCGTAGACGAAATAGTGGAGTGCATCTTACATGGTCACCAGCTTGTGGTAGTGAATGGACGACTAGAGAGAACCCGTGTGATCTAACTACGACAGCCTGTCTATTGGAGTGTGTAAAAGAACGTGTAAAGCACACTCCACAGACCAACAATCTCTGTTGTTGCTTTCTGTATGCCCTTTGCACCTTCAAAGTGCGAAGTTGTACTGAAAGACTGGGTGGGAGCCAGCTATCTTTACTTTGAAACCGGATGGTCTGGGATTGACCGAATTTGATTGCTCCTCTTACATAGGTAGTTCTGTGTCGAATAACAATACCACAGTCGAGGAGACGAACGCACGCATATCCAAGGCTCGAGCAACCTATACAGGACTGACTTTTGGCGCCAACGTCGCGTTTCACTGAAGTTGAAAAGTTACATATAGCGGGTTTCAGCGCGATCAATCCCGTTTTGCGGTTGTGAGACATTGAATTATCGAACAGAAGACTTCCATCAATTAGAGGTTTACGATAATTCGTGTTTGCTTAGTTCAGTGCAAGTAAAATGGAGCTACATTGAGGTTATCCGTCTTGTGTTAGAGATTCTTCTGGTGAAACTCTATCATATCGTCTTATTCAAATGGGTGAACTGTGCTGCTTAGGACACTTATTGCGTATGCTAAGCAGTCGTCTACCGCGCATCCCCTTGTTTGCATTGCCGCTCTAGGTTGGAGAAAATCATACACAGGCCAACAGATGACCTGGGGGCAAACAATGAGGACCTTCTCAAAAGGATTAGGTAAAGGAAGTAGTAGATCCGTGTAGGAATGTTTGGATTGTGACTACGAGAGAAGATCAGGTTGGCGTCTGAGTACGATGCACTGAACCGGCAGTAGTAGGTCCAAATACTCGAAAAGATGTGTGTGCCTAGAGATTCAAATTCTTTTTCCTTTCCTCAGAACAGACTCACTCACTCTTCGACCCTACGCATTCCAGCTTAGCGCAAATTCTGAAGTTTGCAGCAATCGGTAAATTTCGAACCCAGCGATGTGATGTTTGTCAAAGGTGTCCTATTTCACAAATTCTGTTCACTTTCATCTTTGCCGAAATTTCGGTGAAAGCCCCGAAAATATCGAAGTGGTGCGCCAAGACTGGGTATTAGGTAAACAAATGTGCCTTGAAGCTTGATGGTCAGGAATTGAATATAGTAATTTGTTTCTGCAAGCAGTTGAGTGATAAACGACGGTAGTAGAGCTGAAGAGGTGGTTACACGCATACCCAAGGGTCGGGCGGTGGCATACGCCGGACTAGAATACCTTCGGTGTTGATGTGCCATTTCCTTGAAATTGAAAAATCACGTCAACTTTGCTGCACTGCTATTAGTTCTGCCTCATGGTTGCAAGAGGGCGGCGTCGGTGTTGCCCCGAAGGTGATGTGTTCGCATACCACCATCATCGCCTAACTTTTCTGTTTTCCAAGGCACATCTGATTGGCGGCTCTTCCCTTGTGTCAGTTATATGAATTATGTATCCGATAAACGGATGTAAAAGAACAAAAGAAACAGTAGAGATCCTGAGTTGGCCTGGGCGAGAAATCCATGCGCTGGAGGTTTTCGACCATCGATCAAAATAATGACAAATGGTGTGAAGCAAATGGAATTTGCAACCAACAAATCATCTTCCGTCTATTCACTCCGTATCCGCTGATCTCCGTATTCTGTTGCTACATTTCGAGGGGCTGATTCACACTGTGAATTACGTTCAGTTTTCCCAAGTTGTAGAGGCGGTGGTCAAGTGGTTAAGATCGCTATCACATTGACCCAGAAGTCTGAATTTTGAAGTTTTTCTCCTGTGTCTTCAGGTGGCGCCTAATTGGTTGTATCCCCCCTCTGCTTCCTGAAAATTGTTTGTAGAATTGTGTATTCAATAGAAGAAGTCAAGATTGTTAGCATAATAATAATAATAATAATAATAATAATAATAATAATAATAATAATAATGAACATGTCTCTCTGTTTCATGGACCGCATAATTTATTCCTTATCAGATCAGGATTTTCGGATGTTTTTTATTTTTTATTACACACTTTCGTGTGATTAACAGCAGACGGGGAAGACCCCATAGTCACCAGGATCTGCTGTTCAGTGATGGAAACCGGTAACCTAAGCCCCGGGACCTGGAGTGGTGAATCACATAAGGCCCCGATAGGTTAGGCGTGGTATTAAACCGGACGACATCAAAGCTGGGTGGCGATGGCGGGGCTCAAACCTCGGACCATGGGGTCCAAAGCATGTTTGAGACAGCGCTTAAATCACTGCGCCACCACCACTCCAACGATCAACGGTTAAAGTCGTTAACGTTCTTCCCTATTGATGTAGCAATACTCCACTAGTCAATTTTGTTGCTTTCCCACTTAAGTTCACCACAATGAGTTCTGTTTATCAGGGTTGGCTTGGGCTCTCTCTGTCCTTCAAATGTGTAGTGGATACGATTCCGAAAATGGCTCTATATTGGCGCTAGGACAGTGCCAGGAGTGCGCATGCGGTTGTTCTACACGATACAGAGACAACNCCGCATTGCACGAGTCTCGTTTAGCAGTGGGGCAAATGATCTTGTGAGTGTTTAATAACCCCGGTCACGTACTGGAACTAGTGTTTTACCACCATAGACTGCGGTGGCTGAGGCATATACTTTGCATATGATGGGATAAGCTTCCTTGACATTCATTGTTTGCTAATGCAAGTAATGGGGAATGGTAGCCTGACTGAGACCGATAGTTAGTGCATGAAACCTGTGACCTGGGAACTGGTCGGAATCCGGGTAGCATTAAGCTTCTCGTTTGGGAACCGTGATCACTGTAATTGGTGATTAAAGACACCGAGTGATACGACTGTGTCGTAAACAGTGGTGTTTGTGCATTCACTCAATTTCCTCCCGAATTTCTGTATCTCTGTTGTGATACACTCCCAGCTTGTTATTTCCTCCATCTACTCCTTCAAAAAAAAACTGATAACTAAAAGAAAGTGACGAAAATCGCAGTGCGATTGGACAAAATTGGTAGTTGTATGACATGAAACAAAATAAATGCTTTGGCAGCCATGGGTCGCGTTGTAAATAGCTATTTATGGTCTGTTCGGAACACCGTTTCACCTTTTTTTATCGTCCTTATTTTACACGGCTTCACTTTCTGAATCACTTTTCATAATTTTTACTCGTAATCTCACTTTTCTAGTGTTTAACTGAGTGGGTGAATTTTTGTTACTGATCACATTTTAACGCTTCGCATATTGCCTCCGATAATTTTTGTGTTCTTCAGTTCTATCTACTCATTGATTGATTTTCTGCTTTTCTCCCTCTCTCTATTTTATACACAGAGGGTGATAGCACAATGACGAAGTGTGCCGGTGCAGATCGTGAATCGTTCCGAATGAAGAAAGAGAATCATCAACTCACGGAAGAAAATAATTTACTAAAATTGAAGATTGACATTCTATTGGATATGGTAGGTCCAGTACTCTACTCACCTTTGTAACTTGTTCCCCCCCCCAGTGTGCTTTCAANGGTCATTTCCTCCCGGGGGTCTCTCGAACGACACTGCCCGCTACAGTAACTGGTCAAATTCTTCTCAATAAACGATTCCAAATTAGGAGAACGAAATTTTGCCGCCAGTATTTTAGTTGCTTTCAGAATAAAGCGTTATTAGGCGCTAATTGAGTTCGTCCAACTTCTACCTTGTGTATTGCCCCTGTTTATTCTGCATGGAGAGCGTTCTAATTCAAGCGTAAGACGGACCAATGTTTCATATTTTTCACAACATACCCCAATATAATGAATAGTGAAAAGGTTAAAACTCATAGTTTGGGTTACGGGGACCTGGCCATCATGCTAAAGCGAAATACGGTGAAGTGCACTCCACTGATAGCAACCAAGCTCACGATGCATGCATGCATGCATTGGAGTTTGATGAACAGGTGCTACCGGTGTGTCTATAGCCACAAAAATTCGGGTTCTGACGAGAGTCTGACCGCAAGACAATGAGAAAAGTGAAAAAGAGGCACATTTGAATTGTTTATTCCTCCACCATTCTACCTACTGAGACACCAACTCGAATTGAGCCCTATAACCTGAAGGATCAGGAGACTGAACTTTGTCCGACCTCTACTCGCCAGCGTACCAGATATGTTAAGATATTCTGGCTTGATGAAAGTCGTCACTCGTTGGGTCACAGAGGTGCACAAGTCATCACAACTCGTCGAGGACCTTACCAAGAGAGTCTTTGATGAGCGAACTACGTAATGCCGCAATAAAATGAGCGTGCTATTGAATTGGACGACAATATAGCTGCCGTATACCATAGTTTGATATCTGTTGTGGGTTTGAACCTCGAAATTGAGAGCATGGATACCGCTGATGGAAGCCTCTTAAACTTTCAATCATCTTTTGCTTTTATTCTTTCACCTCTTTTCATATGGAACGTATAGTGACTCATTTTTAGCAGATGTCTGACTCCTTTTAAGATACTCATATCAGTCATTTACCGTTAATCGTACAGTGATGATAAATAACATCAAAGACTACGGGGATATTTAGGGGTTTTGTTACCATTTGGGCTTTCTTCCTGACACAGAGTGGTTCATTGGGACATATCGGAAAACAAGTCTCTCGGTCATAGTAGATTTGGCTAATGACAACTATGGGCGTTCTCAGACAATCCCATTAGCATTTCTTTGCTCCCCGGACAGTTTCAGTCTGTACAACCATTAACCATGGTTTTTCGTACGTCGATTTTGGTCGCTATCTTCTGGCTGCTCAGTTTATCTGTAGCAGTCAGAGAAAAAATAGGGAAATTAAAAGTAGAGTCGAAGAGAAAATGCAGAATTTCAGTGGATTAATGTTGCAATGAAATTGAGAAGATCCTCGAGCAACACTGTTTACGTCACCATATCACTCAAGTTCTCTAACCATGGATTATAATTATCCCGAGGTCCCCAACCAGGGAGCCCAACAGTACCTATGTGAAGGTTTTCATACCCTCGTGCTAGGTCTGAGTTTGACCACCCTTGGTTTTTTCCACTCAATACTGCCTTGACAAACATCACTCACCATGATGACATACGTAACACATGCACCAACCAAGGTAATCTATGGAGGTCTACCACCTGTTCCCGCGAGTGACGGCTGTTACCTACAACCCTGCGTCTAACCTCAGCATTGCTCGTCCGTTTTCCTGCTTCGTGAACAACTTTTCAGTTACTGGTTTGTCCAAGAGAGGATAGTAACAGAGGGCACAAATGATATAGCCATACTAACTGCATTCCTCTTCAGTAAATAAAAGTGAATAGGTGAAACATTAAATGTGTTATTATTAGAATGTATGGGTAGTACAACAGCGAGGTAACTAATCACAAAATTTATCTTATATGATTTGTTCATTTTCCAGTTGGCAGAGACCACGGCTGAAGTTCATCTACAAGAAAATGAAATCGAGAATTTGCGTAATATGCTGAACAGGAAATCTATGCCAAATGTTGTCCAAGTGTCGTAACCGGTTGTTCGCCTGCTGAAAAGGTTGGACATATTCGCAGTCACCACATCATCGGCAACGTCGTCATATCAACATATCTTTTGCTGTGATATTTTTCTTGTTTCTCTCGGTTCAAGTACCACGGAAACCAACTGGTGCACATTTTCTACGCACGGCACACCTAACCGCACACTTCATTGCACAGTTTTATCGCATCACATTTCCCGGGGATCAATATTTGATCTGATCTACTGGTGTTTGCACCAGTTCGCATTTCTGCTTTTGTATGCTTCTGAAAAATATATGATCTGTGTAACGTACTAATTGATTTTCTCGTACAACAATGATAAGTGCTACACCATAAACTGATACACTCTCCGGGAATGGTTTATCTCTTGCATCGAGACCGGCAGTGTCTCATTGCAAATCAACTTCGCATTATTGTTGATGGTTCTACTGGTTACCAAGATAGTCCTTATCTGATCCGTTGTTTTCGCTGACTTTTCGCACGGTTGTGACCATCTTTGGACCGTTTTTCTAGGCCTACTCGAGCAGTGAATGATTAGTCTAATTGAGTGTTCTAAAATCTGGTCGTGTCCGCTTTTTTGCGTACGGTTTTATTCCTCCGCGCAGATTAGGTGTACGCAGTGCATCGATGCTGGTACTATAACGGATGCAAGTATGTACCCGTATCAGCTGTTCCGTGATGAACAGCTTCGGTCCACTTCGTTTCCGAGGCTGACAATCGGAAGGGTTCTAAACCTGCACGTGTGTCATAAAGGTACCCAATGTGTATCGAACAGTTTGGCCCAACGTTGTGGTCAGTGTGAGTAGTACCACTGCAAATGGGTGACTATCGTATAGAAACGCACTACCATGTTCAAGTTAAAAACAAGAGAAAAAAGCAATTACTCATTTCAGTGTGATGTATTTGTGCTCATGCGCATTAATTCGTTACAGTGGCATGCTGATTGGGGTATATTATATTTCAGACACTTCTGAAGACAGATCGTGTGCTAAACAAATCACGGTGCAATAATCTTTATTAAAAAGAAAAGCGTTCCATAATTTGCATATGGGCAGAATACTGCCAGGTTGCTCAGGTCAAGGCGGGTGAATTTTCTTGAGGAATCCACAACCGAAGTCTTCGGCTAGCCAAAGCCTGACCTGCAAGGCAGCGGGGCGGTGTGTGAAAACCGCAATCCATTGGGAGCCGATTTCCAGTTCATTAGATCATACGCCCTTTGACAGGGTCAAACGTCTAGGATACCCAATAGACCTCAGTACCCAGTTGAGCCTCTGATCATCACTAAAGCCAGAAAGGTGTGAGTGACTGCGGTTCGTACGCCTCCTCTTGGTTGGTTTGGCCTCAAAGTTTTAGCCAGTTACCCTAGGTGAACTACCAGTGGTCCACCAATCCGGTTATAGTCCCGGATGTCAGCTTTTCGTCCTTTCAATTTGATGGGGAAACACCTCTGCTACGGGAGGGCAGTGATTGGGGCTTTCTCAGCAGAAGCTGTTTGAGACGCCTGATCGTATAAGAGCATTTCTTGCGGTGTAAGGCAAGGGTGACCAGTCACAACCCAAGGCACTCACCCCCAACTATACTGACATTTGGAGGCTGATTGGGGGGTCTTCAATCATGTTCCTATTTCCATGATTATGGTGATTGACACAATAAAATCATAAACCAAAAAAGGAAGGGTTTAAACGCTGTATGCACGTAACGGAACTTAGGCTACTCTTTTTCGAAGTCAGCGTTCACGATAACAAGCTTTGAGCGCTCATCCGGTCAGATACTGAATTTTCTTTTTTAGGACTGCATATCCGAATGCTAGGAAAACATTTCGTTACCAACCGGCCCACGAAACTGAATGGTCAATAGTTGTAAAAGCTGAACTGATGTTTTTAATGACCGGGTTTCCTCTTCGATGCAAACAGATTATCAGCGATCCATTTTGTTTTGCGATCATGCTTGGAAGTTTGGAGTTTAACATTCTGCTAGGATAGTATAGGACAAACCTTGGATAATTGAACTAGATGGGTTTCCGCATCGTAGCCACCATATGGTTAACGGTTCACGCCATAACTCGAGGGATGAGGTTCAGTGGTCAGGGATATTTTGTCGTTATTCATACAAACTGAGGTTGCCCTCGATTTTGTAATTGGTGCAATAAATGTCTCTTATATATTATATATATATATATATATATTTCACACGTGTCTGAGGACAGACTGTGTGCCAAACAAATCGTGGTACAATAATCTTTATAAAAAAGAAAATGTTCCATGATTGGTTTGTGGGCTGAGTACTGCCGGGTTGCCCAGGCCAAGGCAGGTGAATTTTCTTGAGGAATCCACAACCGGAGTCTTCGGCTAGCCAAAGCCTGACCCGCAAGGCAGCGGGGCGGTGTGCGAAAACCGCAGTCCATTGGGGGCCGGTGTCCAGTTCATCGGATCATACGCCCTTCGGACGGGGTTAGACATCCAAGGTGCCCAATACACCTCAATGCCCAATCGAGCCGGTAACCACTGCCACAACCGAAAAGGTGTGGGTGTGGTTCGTACGTCTCCTCATGG
>UZAN01045391.1:5109-23965 GCA_900618425.1 Echinostoma caproni
TGCAAGAAAGTCAACGCGCAAGCAGGCAGGCAGGCTCCTGAAGGCAGGCGCGTAGACGCTACCTGAAATAAGGCGATCAAGCTGCTGATGAACTGATCACAGTAGAAAGTCAATATTGAAATCTTATTGGCTCATTGGAGTGGATTGGTAGTATAATCAAGTTTGCGCCCGCGTGTCGGGGTAGCCGGTAGCATCGGTCAGTCAACAATCTATGATGCAATAGATATGTTCGGCAAATGTTTCAGTCCACTATGAATCACAGCATTATCTTCTCGTCCTTCTGTTCTCGTTTTCTCCGATTTGTATGCTAAGGAAGCGTCCGATTCCAACGATTTTTGCGTAACGTTTGCTTGAATCGATGGTGGGTAAGCAGCGAGTTATCATTTGGTATTGCTTCAGAAAAGGATTGAAACTTAGTCCTTGCGCTTGGCTTGTAGGAAACATTTTCTTTTTACGGTACTTTCCCATATGCGGTAAAAAAATCTGTGTTTGCGAACAAATTTATGAAAGAAGCTGGGATTCGGTGAACATCTTGATTTTAATAAGAAGCCAAAAACACAGGTTTGCACAATGTATCCTGGATTATTTCGCTGCATCTGTACACGAGCATACTGCAGTCTATGTGATCATTAATGTATGGTCAGTAAATAACAGGGTCATAGATTGCGTTCAACGTCTTAATTGGCTATGGGCCAGATTCGCGCAACTTACGATGCTTTTTCTTAGATGGAGTACGTGTTCCTACCTATAAATCACGTGCCAGGCGAAAACCAACCACATCGTTAGATACTACCGCTGATTGTCTGTGATTGTTATTCAGGTAAGAGATATTTGTCTATTTGCGTTTTGCCACCATAGTGCTCTCCTCTGGTTCCGCAATATGAAGCGGCCCCCTCGCCTGAGGAAAGTACAGCACTCCATTGATCGTATGCTTGCGGTCTACAGCTGACATATGAATCCGCTCATTGTAATTGTGACCGTTTATTCAGTTGTTTTCTCTGCTCCCTTTTTACCTTTAATTTTCTTCCAGTGCTTCGGAGTCCACTGGGAATGAAATGAAATACCTTTTACTTTTAGTTAATTAAATTGATATATTAACATTAAATGTAAAAACATGAGGAGTTGAAAAATTTGGTCCGTGTTTAAATTTTGATGCACGCTAAAAGTGCTTCAAATTAACCATTTTTCAGTGTTTCTTCGACAAATGCTGTTCCTCGTTGCATTTCTAAGTAGCCAAACGTGAGTATCTAAGATACAGAAAATTGCGGTTATGGTGAGTGCGTTTCCAGCGTTATATACACGTTGGTAAGAGTATTTTCGTTTGTATGGAGACAGTTTGTACAGAGATAGAGTATCCATGCAGGACTGGAGATCCTAATTATTGGACAAAACTTCGATTTTACTACTGCTGGCTGATGCTTTTATTTACTTTAAGAACCAGTTGTCAGTTTCGTGGTTCAGTGAACAGTGTGTATCGGGCTCCAGATCTTCTTCCCGTTTGTGAGAGGCCTGGTGACATTGTTTGCACCAGTGACGGGAACAGATCGCTTGCATTTTGTCAGTGCATGATGCACGGTGAAATACTGGTTGGTAGGTATGACATACGGCCTCTAGCTTTCTGTGCCCTACAGTCGATTAGATCCATTCGTCATCGGTGCGATATGCTGCTTCTCACTCACTCACTCACTCAGTCAGTCACTCTCACCGCGTGCGAACACATGAACCCATGCAACTATCGATCGGATCGTCATGATCCACGCCACACCAGGCTTATCATGTGATCAGCACATCCGCGTCAAGGCTACTACTATAAGGACAATCAAATAGATACACCTTTTCACGTGTGAGAAAACAAATAGATGAAATCGACTTATCTAAAGATGACCCGTGAAATGTGCTAAACGTACATAGAAGCATGGAAATTCTAAATTATTGTTCTTTTGATTGGCCTGTTCTTTTCGCTTNTTTCGCTTTGATTTGACATCAGTTTGACGTCATCAAATTTTGTGAGCCATTCAGCCCCGAACGTTATCACATGCCAATGTTTTGCGTATCAGTAGAGGGAGTTTCAGCTGGATGCGTGCGTGACATTTGCTTGATTGTCAGGGTAATCAATCACCGGGTGGGCTCTCAGATTGCCTCATTTATGTGTAACCGTTCGAAGTCAGGCTTTGTTCGGGCAGATTAGTATACGCACGCAGAGAGTAAAACAACACGGCTGTTCGTTCAGTTGGATGGTCAGGAACCACAGTTTACTATTTCACCAGGTGGGATTTCACTAGGTTCAGTAAAGGTATTCATTAAGAACAGCCCAGTGTGGTAAACAAGCTCCTTTTCAGTTATTCGTGACCGTGCCGATACGTAAATTTTGATTATCAACACAAGGATGGAGAGCGAACGTGTGTGTGTGTGTGTGTGCGTGTCTGAAATAAATCACAGGAACAAAAGTCGAAGTGACTGCTTACGTGTTGGGGAAGATGAACTGGGCCGGGTGGGAGTTTAGGCATTTGCCCAATGTTCTTCTGACTTGTGTTGTGAACCTGCATACTTACGATTTTGGCCTTAGATAAGATGAGATGCTCCGGCGCTCATGACTGACATTCACTTACTCTTTCCGTTTTTTGAAATAACCTTATGTGCCGCTCCCCGTTGTACTCTACGACCTTGACTACAACTTTTATTACAATCGTAATTCATTCTTGAAGGGGATTGCATCGACTTGCTTTCTGAATAAATCCCTCGACATTTTGTTCATTCCCGCTTCCGAAAACACATCCAACTCTACTAGCCCCGCATAATCTCTCTCCCTCTTTGTGTGGACTGTCTATACCTTTTTCAGTTTAAGATGTCCAAAATCCAATTTAAGATGTCACAATATGAATGTAAGCTGTCCGAGTATCAAGTTAAGATGTCATCTGGCTATATGGATAGTACGTTGCTCAGTACAGAGTGAAAACATAGCAGTAAAGGCCATTCCCAACGCAAAACGCGTTACGTAAGCGTGTAACATAGTGCGCGTACAGTTTTCCGTGAGAACCGTAAACATCTTATTTAGACGCAGTCTTCTTTGTTTAATCAAAAATGCTATCCAGAAGCCGTTTAATATTTCCCCTCCATTAGCTGATCAACATTTATTTTCATTCCCTTAGTAATTCATTTAATAAAATAATTTGAGCTCACGACTTTTGGTAATCCGAGAGTTTCACTGAAAATTGAACTCAGATTACTTTTGTTCAATCATTGAGTCTGAGAGAAAATCTGGCGTGTTTCAAGAGGTTGCTACATCACCAAACGTATTTTCCACATAAATCTATGGTCGTATTGTTGCTTTCACTTCATGCGTGTCGATGGGGGCTGGTGATGTTGTATTGTGCAAGCCTCATCTACCACCGATCGGCGATTCTGCTTTTCTCCTCCTTCCGTCCCTGGGGTGATCTGATCCTGTCTTCAATGCAAACCTTACAGACTTGTACTGTGAGAAATCGAACCCCTCAGTGACTGTGGTGATTCAACCGTCCGAGATCTTGCCAACGCATCACAGTTTCTGGACAATCAACCACAGGCCAGCAGTATCAACCAATCAGAGTCCATGCTGTTCAAACAGGAGCTGTGAGGAGAGGAGAATACGAGCACCGTGGCATTTCGTTGTACGTTATATTTCTTCTCCGTCATTTTCTCCGATAGATCTTATCGCTAATTCTGTGGCCTTTCTCATGCGTCTCATCGACAGTGATACTTCGATAGACTAATGCAAGTGCATCATTGAGATGCGTTTTTTCCGATTACCACAATCCGGTCCCACGAAACGGAACTGCGTACCAATTAGCTAATGAACCTGTTCTCCCGTCCGTCCGAAGATAATTGGAATCTAATAGCTGTGGAAATTCGTGGCTTTACGGGACACAAACTTCCGTTGATGGGTGAGGTCTTGCTAATAATCCAACCGTGGTGATCCCGGTCTATAGGATAACGCAAGCCACGAGGCTTTACAGTTTCTGGAAAACGAATCACAGGTCAATAGTGCAGACCAGTCAAACCTGGTGCGGGCTACACAGGAGTTGTACGACGTCAATAATTCATGTAGGTCATGAGTGAAAACATTTACATCTCACTTAATTCAATTAACTCTACTCAATGAACTAGCCGCTACATTTGTGGCCTTTGGCTGCTCACCGGTGACTGGAGATCCCAGCGCACGATCGTTAGTGCGGCTCGATACTTAGGTTACCATTGTAATTTGTGATCCTTAATTCGTGCCCATTCCCTTTACTGCAATTTGGCGTTGTGCAATGATGATGCAAGCTATCGAGCAACCAAACCTGAATGCTCGTTTGTCCGAGATCGAGGAATGGGTAGAGCGGTTCGAACTATGATACCACGTCCGTAAGAGTGGCGCACAGAAACAGTCTACCTTATTCCTCACTGCTGGCCGGCCCCGATTCTTTTCCCCGTTAAAAAGTCTGGCATTTTCCGAGGCTCCGGCAAAACTTCTATACGACCCCTTAGAGTGGCTGGTGTTCAATCATCTGCTACCCACTGAGTTTCAGGTAAACGAAATAGCCAAATTTAATTTCTTGGTACGTGCCGAAAACATAACTTTTGAGAGTTTCTTTTTCCGGTTGAACAAGTCGGTGGCACCTTGCAATCATGGTTATCGCCTGGCGGAATAGTTATTGGCTCGTTTAGTTGCAGGTATCAACAACCTGACACTACAAGGGATATTGGTGGAAAAAAATTACCTGACGTTCGCAGAGGCCCACAAGATCTGCGAAGAACATGATAATCAGATATAATCAACATCCAAGAAATCGGTCACTCCGTTCCAACGACATAGTCAGAAACCAGTCTGACCTCCAGTGGCCAAACATCTATCCAGGCCACAATGGGGCGCTTCCGGCACAGAGAAACCAATCGACCCACGTTTATCGTGTGAAACTTACCATCTGCACTCCACAAATTGACTAGGCAATGCCAAGTACTATGGCTGCGGGAAGTGGCCACTTCACAGGCACTGATGATATCACCTCGGCTGGTGATGAAACTTTTACAAGAAAATTGCCAAGCTCGGCGAACAGGCGAAATAGAAGTGGTCTTTTGTCTATATTCACTTCCCGATACCCATACTGGGTTTAACCGCCATTAGCGTGTTATACCTATCCGTGACACTCCATACCAGCGCCGCGTCGAATGTGCACACGCATTTGCAGCCTTCAATCGCAAATTTTTCCAGCAATGCTGTAGGCATGCACATTCAGGCTGCCAAATCGAAAGTTGATGATTGGTCGATCTTCATGAATTGGCCTGTGATCCCATATGGTCAATACGAAAATGTACTGAAGGGCATCGATAAAATGGAGTGTGATGGTATCATCACTCACATCACTTCAACCGTGTGGGCAACACCTATTGCGTTGGCAATCAAAAGAGACGGTAAAAAAACACAAACTTGTGGTGACTATCGGTTGAACATGAACCCTCGNCAAACCTTTGTATGACAGCACGGGCTTTTCAAAAATCAACTTGGCAGTCGCATATCTTCAAATTATTCTCGTTCCGGCAACTCACTACCATCAACACTCCATGGGGACTGTAGTAGTAAAACATCTTGCCTTTCGGTCTACATAATTCATCAGTCATATTCCAGTCAGCCATTGAAGGGGTCATTCATGGACTCGACGGTGTGTTGGCATGTCAAGATGATATTATCGTGTTTGATTCGACGAAGGCTGAACACGGCGAACGACCCCTCAAATTACTGGAGCATTTAACTCAAAAAATTAATTAATTTGAGACTCAACGTGCATTTTCAGCTCTCTGGAATTGGAATTTCTGAGTTTCACAGGTAATTCGAAAGGTTATCGAACCCGGGACCTGCATGCAGAAAGCAAGTATGCTACGCACTCGGCCACTGGGCAGCTGATCAGTGTGTTTTTCATTTTCCATTTACACGATATTGAACAACCCATCTTTGCGAGCTTCTTGCGGGCCAAAAACCTTGCTCATCGCAGCACTAGCCTCCCTAGTTGGGTCGATGGATTTGTACTGCTGATGAGACCCAACCAGGTCGGAACAGCTGTCCAGTGCTTCCTATATTTCCAATTCAAGATTCCTTTGCTTTATACACGATGAATTCACCTTTGAAATTGAATCAAATCCTCCAATACTCACTCTAAATGATCACTAAAAGACCAACACTAATTAAGGTCTATAATGGGATGGCTCCAACGCGTCTCACGTCTCAGTGCGAACTTCGTCACGAGGGCTCAACCGTTGTTTACAGCCCAGTCAGCAGCAGAATCGAAGTGGGCCGTCAAGTGTGAGTAAACTTAGCGCAAAATTATCCAGATAATAACGAAACGCTTGGTACTTGCTTCGTTCTTTTTTCCGTCGAAACACCCAAAGTTGAATAAGGTTTCATCAGATATTGTTGATATTGGTTCGTACTTTAATCGGACGGAAGCCCAATTGACTTCATCTCCCGCTTGATGAAACACGGCAGAACGGGGATATTCACAGACGCAAAACGTTGCTTTGGTCATGTATTGGGCTGTCTGGCACCTGCACTAATACCAGTTCGGATTGATCTGTAACATTGTAACTGAACACGAAGCACTGCACTAACTATTCAGTGCAGACAAATTGATTTCCAAACCAACGGAGACGACAGTGTAGAGATGGAGCATTATTTACGATGATGACATTGGCAACCGTCCAGCAAAACGATTCCACAAGCTGATTTTCTCCCCAGGTGGTTCATTTTGTCGGCATCATTTTATTTCATCAATAAATAGCTCCTGTTTCGTGTTCGGAACCGCGCGTTTGCCCATTAATAACGGGACTACTGTCCAGACGTAATAACAGCCTTACAGCAAGGTTGGTGCCCACGCATGATTGTGTTAGGAAACCTCGGTTCCATTCTCCTGAATCCGGATACGCAAACAGTTGACAGTCAGATATTTATACTCGGCGTATCACAGCATTTTCTGAATCTTTTTATGTCATTTATTCTCCCTGGTTTACTATAAGAAGACTTTAAAACGCACCCTAAATGTCTGGTTTTATTTATTCTTGTTTCCAATAGATCTGTAGTGAAATTGATTGTACGAAGAAAAGGAGCAATCAATGAGGATATTTTCTGTTCAGGTTTTCTTCACAATCAACTCTGACTCTCACAGAGATATTACTTTCTGTTTTACATTACTGTTTGTGTTTAACTCAGCACGATCTTCCGTTCACATATTTCAACCCAGGCTGCAGTCGTCACACGCTTTCGCTTTGCTACTGCAATTATTTGTTTGCATTGTTTATTCGTCACATAGGCACGTATTCGGTACTTTCTAGTACCACGATAAGCCAATAAACGTCTGCGCCAACCACATGTGTTATTGTCTGTCTCAGTCAACAAAGCACTAGGACGTCGCACGCATATTTTGAGATCCATAAGAAATCCTATCAACAGACCGTAACCCCGAATAGCTTCTTTGGTGAGTTCTAACGTTTTTCTTGGTGGGTCATGTGTGTGTTGCTTTGAACTTAATTTTCCTGGTTTATTTTGTTGCACAGTAAATTTCATCTATCGCAACTGCATATTGAATGATGAAATTAAACTCCTAAATGACGGAGAAGTGAATCTACCGGTTATAAATTTTAATCCGGTTGCGTTCATCCCACAAGACTCAGAGATTTAAGTTGCTGATTTCGAAACGCAATTTACCAGGCGCAAAGCGAGCAGTCAGCCTTCAAAATACGTCTTCACGATCGAGGCGATCTTTGACGATCGAATGTTCGCCGTTAGGCTTATAGTCCTAAAGCCAATGGAGGAAAACATGTACGACGCTTTGTAGACAGCCATCCTTGAGTTTATACTCCTTCAGACGAGAAACGCTTACGCCAGTTGCTGGGTCGTCCCCTATTTGGTGACACAACACCAAGTAGGCATCTGGCAGGTCTACGCACGTTGGCCGGCCCAGCAATCGCCCACTTGGTTTAAGGGTTTAAGGGTTTAAGGTAAAACTTTCTGATCAGGATATAGATGGTCTTTTCCAATTGCAGAAAGTATCCCTTTAGACGCTTTACTCCCTCCACACTACTTATTAGCACTTTCTGTTTTGCATCTCAACACGCTGTCTGAATTCTGTTTCACGTATGTGTTGATTTAAATTTTTGCGCTCCCCTGGCATCATGCTTCTCACGAAACGTATTCGCAACCGCAATGAACCCTTTCTCTGCAATTCTTTCCTTTTGGGCAGTTGGTATGTGACAGACGCTTTAGTTGAAAGGTGCTCGCACGCGTAAAATGGACTGGAACAGGAAATTCATGTACTTATCGAACAAAAGTTGAAAAGCGATTCATGTGACGAGGATGCGAGGTTTAGTTCCAAATCGATTATATGGATTTTACAGTCATGAGAGAATGTTTATCGTTGTTGTTTGTAATCTTGGACGTGAAATCTGAAAATGAGCCAACCATCTTTCAAAGGTGACCTTGAAGATGTAATTGACAAGTAGAAAGTCGGTGCCAATCAAATTCTGCATTGCTTAGAGCAGTTCATCGTTCTTCTTTGAGTCGAACTAAGTACACCCACTGATCTGGCATACCCACTGTGCTGTATGATCTGTTTATGCAAAACTCCAAAACAGTTGGGTACTTGCTGCGTGAAGTAAGACCGTTCAAGCCGTGAAGTTTACAACTGACAGTGGTTCGTTTTTTTGTGAAAATGATCTTGACTACCCGTTGGAAAGCTGAGAGCAAACTTCAAAGAAAGATTTTCTTATGGACAATTGATTTCGTCGAATCGTTACTATTAGGAAACATGGCATATAAATAAAAGGGTTTTGCGACCAGTTAACCAAAATTCATTAATCCCATGTGCTATATATGTGCCTGTTTGTTTTAAGTCAGCGACTGAGAAGATTTTAAAAAAATGTTAACATCTCGTGATGCGTCTTCTTTCTGTTTTGACAAGCGATTTTAGTGATCTCTCAAGATCATATTTGGTTGGATTGAATAAACGGTGAAGTGAAGTAGAAAACCCTCCGGAGTGTTTAGACTAATCTCTATCGTCCTTCTGTTGTGAATTAATTTGGTCGCCCGCATTCAAATATAGATTAACTTGCACTGGTTGCCCAAACAACCTGTCAAATTCCTACACTTTCAAAAACAAAATGATTTGATTATTACCAGAGGCTCGTGTGTAATGCAAAATAGTTGAGTTGCTCCTGTAAATATCAGGTCCTTTTATTTCATAGTACATTTCGATCATGTAATCTTTGAAACTACCAGAAATAGGGTAGAATTTTGGCTCAATCAATTTAGACAGGGAATGTTTGGATTAGCCCATCAAAGATCAACAGTGCCTGATGCCTGTGAAAAATAAACCAAATGGGTTACTCCAAACATTCTCCGACGAAGCCCACAGATGGTATGTCACCAATGATATGGAATTCAACGTTACCAAATGTAAAGTCTTATCACTACGTCACAATGGTCATTGTTCCTACACTCTCGGACGCAAAACTCTGCCTCATGCTCCATCCGAGAAGGGAGTAGTTATTCGTGCATACTTGAGTTGCTCCACAAGCTGTTCCACGGCATCGTCCATGGCGGTAAAACAAGTTGGACTGCTCAAACGTGTTTTTGGATCGTTTGAGACGGCTTGGATTTCACGTCTGTTAGCCACATATATCCGTCTATTCACCGAGTACACAGGTAAGGCCTGGAACCCATGGCTGCAGTGGGATAGGAAGGCACTTGAACATCCACCGAGAATGGTTACCAAGATAGTCAAAGGTATACATTCCAAGACCTATGGCAAAAGATTACAGCTCTTGGGGCTATACTCGTCTCAATATCGTCAGATCAGAGGCGATATGATCTTATTGTATTGGATTTTCCAACATCCCAACCATCCACGTAGATCTCTTTTGGTTCTATCATCCAATGCTCATCTCAGAGGGCATCCACTGAAGTTGGCACTCCAAAAGAGCCGTCTCGACTGCAGACGCCATTCATTTTCAGTCAGAGTGTGCAGCAAATGGAACTCTCTAGCACCTCACGTGGTCTGTGCTCCAACATTAAGATCTTTCAAGCGTCAGCTTGATGATGCTCTGGCAAACATTGTTTCAACACCCAACTACATAACATATTCTCCTGTGCTCGTCAAAAACATTACACTACCATTTTACTTTCATGGAATAACTGTGATCTTGTGAATCGTGTTCCCAACCAAAGTGTAAACACCCTATGGGATTTGATAAGCGAATTCTTTTTAAGTTTTTTCCCATAATAAAAAATTGAATTTGTCTAAATTGTTGAATAAATTTTCTTGCCTGACTGTTTATTTTGCTACATCAATGTCATCTCTTGAAAGAATTCGTATCTACCAGATAATCAAATTGATACAATTGGCTTTATAGACACCCATAATTGGTTCCTCAATTGAGAGATCTGTGCGTTTTGCACAAAAATATGCTTGTCCAGTTCTTGAAGAATCGGTTTCAGATGTAGTGGTAGCAGAGCCTGCCAAGAAATTACCACAGGGGAAGATATGACCAAGTTGTCATCTACCTGTTCAACCGCCAATGTGTTTTATGGACCACGGCCAGGGTGATTGACTGATAACCGTAGACTTTGGCCAAAACATATGGAAACTATGATTTGTTGACTGCAACCACCACGAATAATGTTATATGCAATCGAATTTCTTCTTTGCCGCAGTTAGATAGACTGCTCTTCATGCAATGTACAATGAAAGCCTTTGAGATTGGAAACTAGCAGTTATGGAATTGGAGGGAAACGCCGTGAAAATTACGAACACTTAAGTTAGAGAACAGAGCAGCCTGGTAAGTCCCATGATGCATTCATTCTATCCCCGAAACTCACTGCCTCATTCCTACACTTTATTTACTCTCCTGGAAAGCAGCTCTTGAAGAGAAAAGATGACCGGTAGTTTTGGGAACCCTGAGGTAGTAACGTAACTTTCAAAAATTTTCTTCGCACCCTCCGTCCAGGAAGTTGACCACTTAAAGGATGCACAACTATCAGCTAGTCGGAAAAGTGTGTTTGGCTAGGATGTTGGTGAACGGATGAAAAGTCACATTCTCCTGTTTGAGCGCCAGCATACTCCTATGAGAGATGATCGATGATACTGTGTCTTCCGACAAAACGAGATTAACTGTATGAACTGGTGCCAATATCGGTTGGAAAACAGTGATTCCCATTAAGATGACAAACCAGTGCAAATGGACTTTATTCAGTCGTGATGGTTGTGTGGTGATGGTGCAACGTGTATGCACACACCACGGTACAGCTTCCAGGTAACCAATCGGGAAACGAATTTACCCACCAATCCTGTGATCTCAAGTGAAAATAACCAGATTGACTGAATGCAAGAAAGCAACCGAATGAACCATATCGTTGTCGATTGGATACTGAAGAATCAACCAATGATTTTTTGATGCTTGTGATATTTATTATTATTATTATTATTATTTGCATGATTTTACTAATAGAGTTAACTGCATCCAAAGCTCATCTTGTTTCTCTCTATTTTCGGTCTGAATCCGAGTTCGCGCTATCCGATTCCTATTCCGAATACTACAGGTTATCCAGGTGGAAACAAACTTTTTTCAATTCCGAGATCCGAATCAATCACGAGTTCAGGTTTGGTCTCTTGCGTCCAAGATGGACTTGCTCATTCAGTGTGTGCATTTTTGTGTAAAGGAGCTGAGTAGTTTCCGAATATGCATACCTCTGTTTTACATCTGGAAATTAGAAATACCTGGAAATTGGTTGATGATCCAACCAACCGAAGATGATTTAAGCTCAAAAAACTACGCGTTCAGGAAAGTTAATCTGAGGATAATATCTGGAACTAATGAAAGGTCATTCGTTCAAACCTGAGTCCCGAGGAGAAGAGAACTTGAACGGTGATTGATTAATTTCTATATAGCCAATGACATTCTTTACATTTTTTTTAATATCACGGATGACCTTCAGTAAACTAAACAGGACTTCCTTGGCTTTTTCCTACTCCTCAGCTTCGGGTTATTTCTCTAAAGTATTATAGACTTCATTAGGATGGGAACACCATATGCCGGAATCGTCTGTTT
This sequence comes from Echinostoma caproni, assembly GCA_900618425.1. NCBI lineage: Eukaryota > Metazoa > Platyhelminthes > Trematoda > Plagiorchiida > Echinostomatidae > Echinostoma > Echinostoma caproni. Next base: position 17,221 of record UZAN01045391.1, read on the forward strand.
TTCGATGCTTCATGAAGCTAAATTTATTCGCTACAGTTTTGAGGTTAGAACTGAATGATGGATCAAGTTATCCGCCAAATCTTGAGAGATTACTTATCTCATATGGTTAGAAAAGAGTACCGTCTATCTTAGGAAGTATCCAGTGAAAATCTTGATCTGTTCGATTCTCCGGGCGGTTGATGACTGATCTTTTTAACGATACAGAACATAATAATGGACTATTCTAAGTTTTATCTTATAGCACTCTATCCGATACTGCATCAAACTAAAATAGAACAAGGTAATATTCAGTCTATCAGTTTCCTTGTCCATATGGTCATGAGTATGAGCGGAGTAAACCAGACCCGGAAAGAATGAAATTTATTACGGAAATGTCCGTCCCGATTGACACGAAAGTTGTTGTGGCGGTCCTCGTCTGAGAGATGACATTAGCTATGAGGCGACGCTTTACCATATCTGGACAACAAATCGCGGGTCAACGGTGCCGATTTATTGAAAGTTGTGCGATTCAAACAAAAGCTGTGTGATGCCAAGAATAGAAGAAGGCTATTGGCGAAGAAATGGTTAACCAATAACGTTTTCTGTCCATGTTTAATTCCATTACCTTCTTAATATACCAACCGCTACTTATGTGGTCTTTACCCTGCGTCTCGATGACGGGAGATTCGAGCCTGCGATTGACTGCCAGAGTGATTTCATGCTTCATTTGCGACTGTTATTCGTGATTCGTGTCTATCCAAACCACTATAATTAGGTCACAATTGAACAGAATGATCCAATATTCAAACCGATTCACACCATACCTAAGCGAATAGGTGCGGCTAATTTAACATTTGAAACCAAATGAGAATTGTGGACAGAGGAGGAAGAACAAGAGGCCCTCGATCATAACCAGTGGGTGATTGCCAGAGCTTTAGCACGGTCTTACTTCGATCTCAATGTTTACAGTCTTCAACTTGGTTTGAGTGCCACGCCTTTATCAAACAGTCTTCCGCTGGTATCCTAATGGTCAGACTGGGAAAAACTGGTAAATACTTTTTATGTATTGGATAGGTTCTCTTACCATATGCAATTTTGTAAACTCAATCATGCGTGCTTGAATCAAAAACGACTTATTTGATTGTCTATAGCCCCATTCAACGAGCAACAAGGAGACTAATATAGTGGATTACTCCTCTGTAGAGGCATAGCTACGATTTGCATTGTTCTATGTACTGAGTCATCTGGTCTAACAGATACTGACACGTTGACGCCGCAACTGTTTTTTGGTCGCTGAACCTACAAACAAGTCCAATGTCTCAAATTTTGGAATTCACAAGGACGGTTCTTGGGGGTATTCCACTGTTCTTCCTCTTTTCCAGATTTATCGTCTTTCAGAATTTGAACCCACGTAATGGTCCTATCCCGGGAGGTTTACTGTGCTCAACAAGTTTACAATCTGGTACCAAAATTTCCAGTCCGTTTGTTTTCCTGCTTTCGTTGCAGATTCCTGAATAACGTAATTTTTCGTATTTCCGTTCGTACAGAGAGCTAAACCGATTAACTAATGAATCTGGTTTACAACTGTCCAATCTCCTATTTCCCGTAATCACCGAACCAAATCCCACGATGCATATCCCAACGATCCCAGTTAGAACAGTAAGTCTTTATTGGTAGTGGTAGCAAAACGTGAATTAAAAAAAGAAAAGAATAAACGAGCGGGATAATCGGGAGTTGATCTCAGCCTGGTCATTTGTCCGGAATCGGGGTTACGAGGGTGCCGATAAATCGGTTGCCATTCTCTGCTCTCTGTGACCATGATGACCAGGTGTCCATCGCCCTCGAGAAAATGCCAACACATTCTCGCGGTGGTGACTGATCTAAATCCATTTCAAATGCAAACTGAGAGAAGTTTTCGGAGAGAGTTAGGCTTCTCCTGACCGATCTATTTCGACAGTGCATTGGAAGATGAATAAAACAGAAACAAAAGTATTTCCCGCGCCATGAATGCCCTGAATAATCGGGTTTTGAAAAGGTATTTTGAAACGGAACCAAAAACAAGCAGACTAAATACACCGCAAACGGGACAGCAGATTTGGCTTCGCGGACATTGAACCTGCAAATGGCTAATTGCTTACATGACCCCGAGCGATTCTTGGATGGTCATGCTGCAAAACCTTCTGTTGAAGAACGGAATGTTTGGAAAACTAAATTTACCGATTATTTGGACTTATTTTGATTGCATTTACTCCCGCGTTACACATGACCGAAGATAATAAGATCAAATTCCTCCGGCATTATTCTGGTCAAGAAAGTAGGTGGCTGTTTGACGCAGTTGACCTAAAAGTTAAACCAAGATAACCAAAGAAAAACAATGAGCTAATACCTGGAGGTTTTTCCTATTGTGTTCGTTTCTCAATGAAAGTTTTCTTCGCTGAAGCAAGCTCTTGGCAAAGACTTGCGCTCGTCCATAACCCGGTTCTTGTACACATCATGCCCTACCACAGGCACGCACGCCAAGCGGGCTCAGTCTATTACAGGTTCGATCTATCTCAGTGAATCAGATTTCACTATTGATTTGCCCAGCTTTTTGGTAACGCTTGTGTCAGTATTGATCTGCCTCCTCCTTCTTGGACCCTCTGCTTGCTCCCCTATCTACAGACCGGCCCACGTGTATAGGCCTACACTGTAAATAGACGAAATAATTAATTCACGGCATACGTATTTATTCGCAAGAAAGGATAATTCATCACTCAGACATGCGTTAACTACAGTGTCGTTGAAACTCTCAAAAAGATACACCATAGAACTACACTACATTTTGTGTCGCGAAACTCAAAATAAGCTATTAGCCTATACCATCATTACTCAGAGGTTTAAAAATCAGCTGCCACTTTCAACCGTTTTCGTGTGTTTGACTGTTCGAATGCTTCTGAGGAACCGGTTAGATCGGCTCCATCAACTGGTAGTTGATTCAGCGGATTCAAGAGTGTCATTTGACCTGATAGGGAAAATGATGAAGAGAACTCCTCCGTGTTCCAGTTATGGAATTGCTGATCAACACGGAGCATTTAGTAGGAATCGGAAGGTCGCTGAAGGTTATCTCAGTATAAAATGCAATATGTTTTGGATAGTTCGAGTGCTAATGTAGTCAATTTTGGTATGCATTTTGCACCTTGAAAATGCAAACCTATTGTTACAGGGCTGGGTCATTTCAGCTCCCAGCCTCACTCGAAATGGGGAAGCAATAGACCAAATAGACGAGTTTTGTTACTTAGGCAGCTGTAGCTCACCCGATGGACGAATCACGGATGAAGTGCCAACTCGCATACAGAAGGCCCGTGTGACATTTGAAAACTTGAAACATCTGTGGCTTCACCGCGACATTCAGCTGTCTGTGAACGGTCAAGTGCAAGGTGCAGCAGTTCAACCAGTTCTGCTGTACGGCGCAGAAACTTGGTCATTAGAAAAACAGGATAAACATGGATTGTCGGTGTTTGAACACAACTGTCTTGCACGACCCTGGTGGAGCAACCAGACGAACGGTGCGTAAGTCAAACGCAGAGTTTCTAGGCCAAAGTAGTCGTCCACTGGAGCAAGGGAGGTTAACCTCCATAGATTACGTTGTTTGGAGCATCTGTAACGCATGTCACCAAAAAGGTTGACACGATGCGCGGTGTTTGTGAAGCAAACGATGGGTGGAAAAATGCCAAGACTAACTAACTAACTAAGACCTGGCGTGAGAGTATGAAACCTTAAACAAGAGACTCGATCATGTAGGCTGCTCTAGGCTACCAGTATGGGGACCTCGGGATGATCGTAACGGGCAGTCAGAGATATTGTATGATAGGGCTCAGTGTCGCAATCAGTTTATGCATCTTCTCAATTTCTTTGCAACCTTAATCTACTGGAATTCTCCATGTTCTCTTCAACTCTACTTTCAACCTTCCTGTCTTTCTCCTATTGCCTCATTTAAAATGGGCAGTCAATAGGCAGCAACGAAAACCGGCGCGGGAAAATGCATGGTAAAACTGAAGCTGAAAATTAAGGTTATCTAAGGTACCCCAACGAATCGGATCGGTAAAATTATGCAAATTATGTTACTTATATTTCCAAAAGTAGAGATTTCGGGCCACCACTCTAAAAGAAAGCGGCACTATCCACATTCATAGACCACAATGATGAGACTACATCACATAATCATCTGTTTGTTATAAAAAATTGAAACTGTGTAAATAATTTACGCAACCAGTTTATTCAGCTGATTACAATTTTTTGACGAGCCTTCTCACAGAGTCTCGTCATGAATTTTACAGGTTGTTACCACCCTGTAATGAATACTAGAAAATGTTTTTTCAATAATTTATTTCGACAACGAAATGTGCAATGCAATATAAAAATGCCATATATGATTCCCGGCTGGACAGTAGCGGTTCAATGGTTTTTTCAGTAAACGGTTTTGATTATTCCATGTAAAAGTTTGCAAAAATCAAATCGCAGCATTGGCAATATCCCGCTTCGGCTTCGAAATGTTGAATTCATATAATCGATTTTTCTCACGTGATATAAATGATACCGTTCGAGTTTGTCATTCTGCCCGTTAGGATAATTTTTTTATGCTGGAATGTTTGGAGGTATTTTCAGTGTTCTCAGCGGGTAATTTATTCTGTTCAGTACAGGCAGATTGTCTTTCCATTTGACCTCCTTTTGTTGAAATTTCAATGATTTAATTGTTAGGGAAACGGTCAAACAAATTTCGCATTCCCATCTGCAGTTGGATAAAACCATTTGTGTTAAAATCGTCTTCATTGAAATCTTGCGCTCAGAAATGCAAAAAAAACATTAAGTGAAATATTTCGGTTAGTTCGGCGCACTAGACCATGATGGAACAAATCACAACAATTTTCACAACAGAACGGACCAACTTACAAAACTATCACCCCCTATACATGATACTATTATATGGAAACATGAAATCACTGAAGACCATCAAGAGCGCATGGTGCCTCTGGATAATCGAATGGGTTAATCCAAGCTTGATATTCCAAATTCATAGAGCGATTCGCACAAGGCGATAACCGTCGACCGTGTAGCTCAAGGATAAGGGTTTGAAGTCCCGACCCGAAAGTTCGCGGTTTGAGTCCTGACAGGCAGACAAAAAGTGCGCACTGCTGACGAGTCCCAAAAAGGAAGTTACCGCTGTACAGTGCGCTTTATCGGTTATCGCAAACATTTCTATAGCATGAAATCAGTTTGTATTTGAACAGTTAGTGGAATTAGTGTTCGCTACGATTATATTCTTATGAAACATTGTACCAATTGATCAAATCATCCGGTTCACTTAAAATGAGGTTATTACTGTTGGTGCCACACTGGTGCAATCTACGCCTACACGCATTACACGGGACTATATAGTGAAAAAGATTCTGCCTACTGACTCATCTGCAGTAGTTCAATCAATAGTCAAAATTATTATGTTCCAAAGTCTGAAATACGCATCAAATATCGTGCACTTCGAAGGCATGCACGAATTGGGTTTCGTCTTGGTGATGAATGTGCACCTTATGTTGCATTCACCTAACGAAAACGTACTATAAACGAAGGACCGTCTAATAATTGATCAAGTTGCTCCGCGCTCAATATGGTACATGTCAATTTAGATCTAGTCGATACGAACACCTTTATGCACCCAATGAGATGAATTTTCAGCACTTTCGAAAGTTACAGTGGAGAAAAGGCTTTGTTGACACTTTTGAACTGCCGCGTCTGTTGAGTTGCAAGCACTGAACCACGATTGTGACTGAACAATACTTTCGGCTCCTCACTTACGGCCGCACGTACATCCTGATATTGCTCACAGACCACCTTTGCGGTTTGAAATGTGCAGGTTCGAATCAATAATAACTGCTGCTGTAGCTCAGAACAGTTAATTCCAGCAATGAGTTTGTCGCGAAGCTGAATTTGAAGCTGATCTTTGAAATTACAGCGCACAGCCTGATTCCGGAGCTGAAGAATGAAGTCTCGGACGGACTCATTAGGATCACGAGCAAGGTAATGGAATTTCGCTCGCTGAGCTGCCTCGAAGTTGACCGACTGAAAAAGCTTTAATAACAGATCCTTCAGTTCTTCGTACTTCAGTCGTATTGGTGACTCTGGGAATGCCAAATGTTTAATCAGCGAATAAGCTTCCTTTCCAACAGCAGAGAGAAAATGTGCCGTCTTCTTCTCGACATCCAGACTCTTCCTTTACAATAAAAAAATTTCTGGGCTGTTTACAAAGATCTTTTCAAGTTGGAAACCGGGTAGAAAAACGTACAAGTTTTGTCAAACCAAAATTTGTTCCTCAAGAGATATCAAAACGATTGAAATCGCCAGCCACAGTGCACAGAGACTGGTCTAAACATGTTGCAATTTGTGGGAGAGTCAACAGACAAACGAATATCAGAAGCAAGCGCATTGAGAGCAATGTAAATGTTAGCTAGTGTAATATGATTAATTAATATGATTATGATATGATTCCATTACCTTGCTCGTGATCCTAATGAGTCCGTCCGAGACTTCATTCTTCAGCTCCGGAATCAGGCTGTGCGCTGTAATTTCAAAGATCAGCTTCAAATTCAGCTTCGCGACAAACTCATTGCTGGAATTAACTGTTCTGAGCTACAGCAGCAGTTATTATTGATTCGAACCTGCACATTTCAAACCGCAAAGGTGGTCTGTGAGCAATATCAGGATGTACGTGCGGCCGTAAGTGAGGAGCCGAAAG
>UZAN01045392.1:3006-28600 GCA_900618425.1 Echinostoma caproni
TGCGACTTAAGTTGTCTGGACCAGGTGCGGTCGACACCTTGAGAGAACACATATGTTTATACATCTCACTAGAGGTGATGGGATCAAACGAAGATTGGGAATTTGGAGAACTGGAATCGACATAACTGTGGAATGTGTCGGGCGAAGAATGAATAAATGCAGCATTCAGTTTTTCAATATCAATAGAGGGACTGGAAATCGCTTTCTTCTGCCTGAAGGGTAGATTGATTCCATGCCCCACAGATTTACAATTCCTCGTCCCAAAATCTAACTTGCAAAAAAGGCGTCCAACCGGCTTATTTCACTCTTGATCACAAACGACAACCGTTGCACCTCGACCCTCCTGCCACATTTAAATGCACGTTCCTTTTCACGACGAAGACGCTTAAGAAAAGGTGTTGATATTCTGCCATGTTGAAGGAACAAAGTTATTACAGGACAGCATATGTCAAAAACAGTTTAACACTTCTGTTAGAAATGTCATATTGGACAAGCAGGTTGTGTTTAAAGGAAAACAATCGGGAACTACCTTAAGAGACTCTCTAGGTAGAGCAATATTGTCTGCGAAAATATGTCGCTGACGGAACATGATTTGTTTGGGTCGAGTAAAATAAAAATGTCCTGAATGTGAGTAAATCTTAGGGCTGACCAGGATCAGGTTGTGATCACTGGTGCCTAAGGGAAGAACTGTTTGGTAGAAAATGTGTCAGTGTGATTTGTGATTATGTGTTCTAGATGAGAGTTTCTTCTAGTCGGTTCAATAATCAGGTCACTGAGGTTTAGACAGAATAAAGGGTGCAGGAGGCGTGGTTAAAGTCACCAGCCATTAGGTGCAAACTGTCAGCAAGAGATGGGGCAATAACAGGTAGGAAATTATCCTAAAATGTGTCAATGTCTGACAATCCACACTGGGGTGTAATGTATAAATTAGTGATGATGATATAAGGAAAGCGGGAGAATTTGGGGTGACAGACGACAGTCAAGCAATCAACGCCATTCTGTGAATACTTAAAGACTACTTCGGACTAGCCGCGCCAATTGGAATTGATGTAAGTAATCACAGCGCCTCCCAACTTCTTCCTACACCGTTGTCTATCCTGTCTGAAGCAGACGAAATTATCCAGTTGGACCACGGAATCGTCCATATCCTCATTGAGCCATGACTCCTGAAGATACAAGACACAAGAGGTGCGAAATTCATTTCGCTGGAGCAGGTAGGATAAATCCGGGAGCTTCCCAAACACAGAACGGATATTTTTACTCGTAATGGTAGGTATAGTTATCTTACTGGGAGTAGCACGACCAAGAGCGGTCCGCCAACAGGCACGAGGACGTTTTCCGTGTTTGCGGTATTTTTGCGTTTGACTGGCAACTGGCACTCCAAACATGGCAATATGGTCTTTCACAATAACTTCCTTAATTTTTAACATTAAATCCTTTTTGTACATGGTTAATGCACGCATATTTAACAATTTGGGTAGATAAATTCCAGAACGCAACGGTGGCGAGAAATTGTAGCGCAGCCGTTCAAGGGGCGCGCGCAATAGTGCCTTTATACAAAAAACAAAATATTCTTCCGTAAGTGAGAGATTCCCTAGAAAACGAGGTTTAATATTCATTATCATTGATCAGACCTGTGTGTCTAGAACTAAAAATGAAATACGGGTCAACATACTCAAGAGGCTAATTGACGAAGTTTCAGTGCTGCTTCCAAACGAAAAGCAAGTGCCTAGCAGTTACAATTTCAGTTCAACTCAATATTAGTGAAACCAGCGACAATGCACGTACAACCTTGGGGAATCAAAACAACATTACTGATCGAGTGGATAAGATGAAAAATCACATAGAATGAAAGTTGGACAATGTGCCATGTATTGCTGAAAGCGTTCAACATAGTCACTCCCGATGGACTTCTGATACTTGGGCATCACTGATGAGGGTTTAGAACGCTATTTCGTTAAACGCAAAATCGCGACTGGCAGTTCTCAGAGAAAACCAAACGCCCGATTTGTACATCAAGACGACAAACGATTGCCTTCGCGTTCTTACCGTATGCGATTGGCACTTGCCTAGGCTTTCGCTGACCACACAATGCCACCATACAACTCATGCTAGCAGAATGTTGTGGTTGTATCAAACATCAAGGTTACCAGTTGGCCAGCTTACATTCCATTTATGAATGTGCTGGTTAGTAACGCCAGTTCATTCACATGGCAGAGTCTTCCGTAATATCCACTGAGTACCAGTACATTTGGCAAATGACTGAACAGCGACGCGATCAGCCGAACCCCAGCGATTTAATTTCTAAGTTCAACACCCCCAGTTACAGAACGATTTCAGACCACCAAAATTTCCTGATTGGTTCAATCCCCTCTTTTCTCCATTATTATGTTACACCTCGTGCACCGGATAAATTGCGTAGCTTATATTTAATTTCTGTCCCCTGCGGAAAACAACATTTTCATTTGAGTGTGTCATGTTTTGCTGATCATTTTCTGTATAGCTCAGCAACCGTATCAAGAGACCAGTATGGAGAATGACTGTGTTATATTGTATTTTGTATATTTGTATTTTGTCACCTTTTTCATCTTACTCGCAGTTTCTGAAGTAGAATGTGTGATATTATCGGACACGGTGACCGTTTCTCTACTTCATAACAATGCAGACAACAACCTCGTCAGTTACAATAAAACCGGCTGTGAAACAGTTCTTTCCGACGGTGACTGATCACATGATTTCTCTCTCTCCCATGCGTTATCACGTGAAATGGGTATCAGACGGATCAAGAAGACGTCTAACCGTGGGAATCTGTAGGTTCTCGAGTTTGTGCCAACATGTCTGTGAAAACAATAATGTTCAAAAACATTTTCCGGGGATTTGAAATTAATTTAAAACTCTTTTTAAGAGAAACTTCCGCTGCATATTGTTTTACATAATGTGATACCATTTTCACTCCACTGTGCTTTTAAGGTGACCTTGATTAACCGTGGCTAGAGATTCCTAATTGAGTTCAACTCAAAAACGTAAGCGAGCCACTCCAACCCATGGGTTTACAAGAAATATCGACCCTGCCTTTGTAAAATCCATGACATATGTATGTTGTTTGCGTGTAAAAAGGGTGCTATTTAAATTATCTTGTGCTAAACAGTGAAATGAAACGGTACCGTATGTTTTTGCATCCATTGTATGTCGGTTATTGGACAGAGTTAGTTACTTACCTCGAACAATAGTAGACCCTTTGTATTGAGAGTACCGTTTGAATAAGTTTTCTTCCTACCGAACATCATCCTAACAGTAATTTAAGTTATCCTATCAGTCCAAGATGAACCTGTTCTCTGACTAAATATCATTTCTTTCCATTGGTTTGGCCAACCAATGTTGTGTTCAGACCACTGTAATCGACACTGCGCCAAGAGAAAATTCAAAGAAGTTTTTTCTGCATCTTCGCATAATTACTTGAGCGGGTTTATTGAACCTTTCGCTGGGCATTCCCTGTTGCATTTGCTAATTCCAAACTGCTTTTTGACGGTACCGGTATCGACTGTTCTACCGGACTGGGATAGGATGAATGAAAGTTTGTGGCGTTCATTGTTGATAGCAGAACTCTGAGGATGGGTGATCAATAGGCATCGACAAAGCACTTTTTCGATAATTCTACGTACATTGAAGTATACTGTATGGTATACATAACATTCTGAGTGTGCCAGCCGTTTCTGTTTCTTCTTTTGTGACAGGTCTCCACTTCAGAACACTGTTTAAAACAGCAGCAATGATAATTTCATTCTTCTTGTCAATTGGAATTGTGCGAGAGGGTGCCACAACCTGTCTATAGGCTCAAAGTCAGCTGAAAAATCCAGCTATTTACCTGACTAACCTCAACGAATTATCAAATAATTTTCGAACGCAACGAGCCGACCTCAAAGACAGGTTTTTCACCAATAATTCTGTAAGAACAGTTCAAGATACCGAATATATTGGTAGTTCAATGGATCGGGTTAAAGATGACTTGTAAGAACCTGAAACCACATCGTTGGTATTTTTTGCGCACTCTCTCTTTCAGTTCCGGTAGCCCACAGACAAAAGCTAATCACCGGAGGAAACGAAGGCGGGAAGATAGCCTAATTGGATGAGATACAACTGGATCAGTGAGACATCAACTGTAAACTGCGGAAAATAAAGCACATTTTCAATAGAGTACATGTGTTTCTCATTCATCCATACATACTTATCCATTCAATGCGATCACTGTGCCTAGAACTTGCACACAAAATCTGTTTATATCGATTTTTTGCCCAGCGAGATTCCGTTTTGCACACAATAACAATCAGACGTACAAGATTTTGTCGTGCACATCTTGCAACAATCTTAAATGCGCACGAAATATTTCGGCGCATTATGTCTTATTCATATTACATATAAACGTTTTTCGTGGGAATTAATCTATCTCTCTGACCTTCCCGGTATTCGCTTCATACCATTGATAGTGAGATAAACGATGATTTACATTTTACCCGTCGATCTCCGTTTGCCATGCAAACTTGTGATATCAATGATAACGATGATGATAATGATCATGATGATGATCATAATAATAATAATAATAATAATAATAATAATAATTAGCGGTTATTCACAAAAATGGTTCAACCGGCAATCCAATCAAGATCGATTCTATTTGTTAAGTTCCACCATCACCGGACTTGACAGCAATGTTTCTATTCAAAGAAATTCACATGGATCCCACTAGATCCCACAGTTCCGCTTCTTAACCTCTTGGCACTAGATTGAAAGTTCAGCCTTTTACGTGTCTAGTGACACCTCACAGGTAAGTAAAATTATAATATCACGGCGGTGATTTGTGCATTAAACATTTTAAGAGGGGGGTACGGGTACTGACAATTAGGTTTCAAAACATTAATATCGCTGGTTTGGATTCCGAGCAATTCACTCCTGTGTGATGCAAACCAACGACATCTGTCAACCCCCAGGTCCGGGCCGGATAGTTAAGCCGGGATCAATCAAGTACAACGCTGCTAATAACTTTTTTACTTCCGTGTGTCAGGTCATAAACCGACAACCGCCACGACTCCTGCAGATATGCCATGAACTGATACATATTTGATGCTAGAACTCATTATGTTTACTGTATCAATGAACATAGTCGCAGTGCGTTTTATCGGTCTATTGAATGCTCCATAATGATTTAATTGAAAGCAACTAACTAAAATCCATTGCTGTTGTTTGATTATCCACAATTGCACATCACGTGAGTTGTTCCTGATGCATAACCGTATCTCTATCCCGAAATAATAGGGCAACTGTAGACATTCTACTGATAACTGTGTTCCAATGCATCTTTGTGGTGACGATTACGAATGAGGTCACATAATCATCACTTGTATTGCCATGTGGGAACTGGCAAACCCCAACCCCTACGATGAATGTGACTAATAGCCCATGGATCTTTCACATCACTCTGACCAGGTAATTCATGTTTTTATAGACCAGAAATGAAATACCACTTGGTTATTTGAAATCGAGAGTCAAACCCTTAACCTATGAGTTATGCGATCAATGACCAATCTCTTTTATTAGAATTCATATCAATATTCCTGCAAAAGACGTTCAGTTTCAGTAAAAACTCACATTTATTTCACTCCGGAAGTAGTTTCCAGTTTGCATTCGTTGACACTTAGTAACATAAACATACCCGAAATTGATCAAGCAATTTGTATGAGAAATTTTCTATTTTATGATTGATTTCAAGATTACAAACGATGGGTTTCTTTGGCAGATGACCTTCACTTTTGTATCATACACAAATGAGTACACACAAACCATGGCCACCTAATCCCAACTTCCCGCGTCTGTTAACAGTTGGTCAGCAGTTGGTCAATATAAACATTTCCATCGCATTTAGAGGTATGGAACTGATTGGAAATTCTGTCCGATGAGAATCTTCAGGTGCATCTCAAACAAAAGCAAACGAGATCATTCTGTTCACTCAAGAGTTTGCCCACGGTGTTCCACACTCAGTCAAGGCCCCAATCAGCGCTGAGTATTCTCAATAATATATTGCCGCCATGTTAATGTGTCAGAACCAGTCTGATTGAAAGGTCGATGAGTCATTGAATAAAACAGCTACAATAATTCGTTTATCATGTGAGGTATTCTAATATTTACAGATGATGTTAACTGGAGCCTAGTTATCGTTTTGTCTTACCTGGCTGTGCCCCCATCAATTGGCTAACGAATATTCAACTAGTCGTTTGATTTGTACTAGTGATTTTGACCAGATTGGTTGTCACGATCTACTGTGTGTACAGTGAGAGTGACAGCTAACCTCACCAATTCAGCAAGCAAAGTTTGCTCGTCTAGTTGATGCAAGATGTTCTTCAAACTGAGTGCAAAACTAACCATTGGAGAAGCTATCTTTATGTCGACAAAAAATTACACAAGAACAATGGGTTTGAGTTGTGAAATTTAATAGTAAGGACAGCCAATTTCATCATAGGGATGAGAGAAAACTCGAGACAAGCCAGCAATCCATCCCAGGTAATTTACGGGATTTATACGGATGTATTCTTTCTGTGTTGCAACCTATGTGACAGTCATGAGCATTCGTCTCAAATAAGGTGCCCTGTTCATCGATCAGTCAGCCGTTCTAGTTCAATCGAAGTCTTTCAAAGTAAAAAATGAAAATTGCATCCATTGGACTTTGCCGTGAAATAACAAAGAACTACATTCTGGAATAATCGGACAGGAACAGAATCGGAATTGGATACCTTAGAGAACTAAATTCTCTTACATCGTACATTTTCGTTTCAGAGACTATGATCAACTTATGTAGATCGAATCCATGAACTTGCTCAGTACAATGAATCCGATTAAACTCATATGCCGCTGTTTATCGTACATGCATAGTTTCTTGTGAGCTCATTCAGATAATTGTTGCACGATCGTGTTGACCAACCCAACTGAACAACAATCGATCACGTGATTCTCATCACAAGACTCATGCATACACATACAATTTTAAGACACAATACCTACTGGTCCTCTTGTTTTCTCTCACTCACTCTCATTCACTCACCCGCTCACTCACTCGTTCGCTCAGGATTCACATGTGCATCGTCTATAACTAGTTCAACAACATGTTCACGCATATTTGTATGCCGAATATGCACTTCATTTCACTGACAAATGCCAATTAGGCACACCAGTTCACTAAACTTGATAACATTCACGAAGAACAGTTACGAAAGAAAAAGATAGATTTGGATATGAGGCAAGATGAAGTAGGAATTATTTGTGAAAAGGCTGATCGGATAATTTTGACCCCTAGAATTTACTATAGTGGTAAATCAGATATTTTATTCTTCATACTGACAACTTCTGAATACCACTAAATAGACAGATTCCGTGAACCCTCGCGACTTCCCAGCCACACTTTCGAGCATAGAGTCCTGAAACTATTATCCAGATTTCCAAGAACCACTTTTGCAACGTGATCACCAAAAACGTTTTCCTCCTTCCCAGTACCTACTTTTCAGAACTCAATCTAACGGAATAGACTGTCCTCGGAGGCTAACAGTCTTCGCATACGAACCAAAATTAGGCGTACACTTGGCGTGATTGTTTCCGCTTCCCATTCTATCATCGAATCTCTTGATCGTTCCGTGAACTCCGTTCGGTGCTCTGATCCCTATTTATTCGAATCTCTCCTTCGTTCCTCATCTTTGATTCAATGACTGCGAGATTCTGTTTTTGGTCAAACCCGAGGCACCCCAGTTGGTGAAAGTATTTCGAATACCCTTTCAAATAATTCACATTCCCTTTTCACCGCGTATGTTGGTGGTATCACAGTGACTCACTCACAGTGACTGCTTCAGTCAAACTCCAAGAATATGCTGATGACCTGATGCTCCATCGGGCATTGTTCATTCAAACGATTTCATTAGCTCTTCACCAGAATTTGCGCTGTGCAAAGCTAATCTTTTCACTTTGATATCGTCTTTGCACATGTAAGTATGTAGGTATTCCCATGATGAAACTGATTAAATGTCGCGGGAAGTAAACATTCCCTTTAGATGATTCCTAATCATGACTCAAGTGGAGAAAGATTAGATAAACTGACAAAATAATCTTTCCTTGAAACGCACACATCATCATCACCACCACCAGCCCAGCCCCTGCCTCTTCCTCAGAATAATGACCCGAATCCAAACCCATGGCTATTAGTGTGTTCGTATTTTTCACATGAATGTATTTTCTTTCTCCTAAAATTTTCTTTACACATCATCCGCTGAGCATCACATGATTTTCTCCAACTTGGAGAAACTGCAAAATTCTGGAACTTCTCCTAACCGGTGAACCCCGTTCAATCGAATTTAATATGACGATGAGTTTTCTGCCTTAAGGTTCCCAAAAACACCGCGGTCTTTCTCGAGGTTACTCACCAGCTCACCTAATCCCATCTACATCAAACTGCGTAAACATAGGTGGTCAAAATACCCCAGTAGATTGATTTATTCAACACTCGCAAACTCTGAAAACCGTAAAGAAAAACTGATATAAAAGTGCAATGCTAGAAGAGACGTTTCGATGAAACGTCACACTAATACCATAGTTGTATTACTCCAGCAGTCCAACTTGTGTTACTACAGCTTTGATTATATATGCGGTCAACTTCATTACTGTGCTGTCATCGTTCGTTAAGGAACTGTCGAGGCGGAAGTGCTAATCCACCACACTTAATTCCGGATCATTAAGCTGTAAACTAGAGGTATTTGATACTCAACCGTGGAGCAAAAATGTGCCCTTTGAAGGTGCGAAACGCGTATTGAATGGGGAAAAAAGGTTTTCAGAATGTCAAGTGCGATTTACGCATCCTAAATGCAATCAAACAGACGGGCGATTTCATCAACTTATTCTAGTTCATACAGTTTTTCTCCAGTTTCTCATTCAATATAAACGTCTTACAACCCTACTTAGAGCGTTCTCTAATATTTGGGTGTATAACGTGATTCCATAGGGTTGGTGAAATAAAATACCATTCACGAACACTGCTGCTTGCCTCGAAAGAGCCCATTAGTTCACAGTAAACCTATACCTAGCCAGAAATACGTGTTTACAGTGGCAACATTGGTTTACCGTAAATCTGGAAGATTAATTTCCAAAGAAGTTAAACTACGAGATACCTACGGTCAAGCGAGTGAAAAGCGTCCGTTACGTCCGGAAAAATGCGTTATCAGTGGTCGCAGAGTTTGGATTCGCATTCTCTGTGACAATGCAAATTACCATGGCAATGAGATAAAATAAGATAGAGGAATGTTCTGAATGTAAAACTGAAGCACATTGTGTCAGGAAACTTTTAATTACCTCCGCCTCCTTTGGAAAATGATTAATTTAACAGACTCCATGAATGATCTCTTACCGTCTGAAAAATTACTTTAGCAACAAAAAGACGATTCATAGATGCGGATGTTGAGCAAAGAGTATTTCATGACATAAGCATTCGGATTCCGCTTTCAATCGACTTGTTGTTTCCGCCGAATTGACAAATACCGTTGTCCATTGACGTACTAGACAAATCATTTGGAAAATTCTACTTTGTCTGTTTTCTCTCCTGCCAGTAGTCAAGCGGAATTGAAAGAAAGGAAACAATGGACTAGTTCACCACAATCTTTGGACTTGGTTGTGAAACAAAAAATTCAGAAATATTACTCTGCTTAACCTACAAATGAATTCAAAATAGAAGTGTGGAGAAAATCCTTGGACGTTTATGCAATCGCACGTTTGTATTTCACACCAATACTAAATTTCAATCAGTTGGAATGTGCCAATCAATATTTGATCAACCAATATGCGTATGTGAGATGAGAGAATGCAAAACTGCACATCACATAAACCGGCTTCTGTGGATCGATTTAGAGCCAAATCCATCGGTC
The DNA here is from genome assembly GCA_900618425.1 of Echinostoma caproni. NCBI lineage: Eukaryota > Metazoa > Platyhelminthes > Trematoda > Plagiorchiida > Echinostomatidae > Echinostoma > Echinostoma caproni. Next base: position 12,957 of record UZAN01045392.1, read on the forward strand.
CAACTAGGAAGAGATTCGAGTTATGCAACACAATTTCGAGAGGGATATTGGAAACGGTACTGGAAAACATTCGACTAACCGCATGTAAATTTGACCCTATAACTCACGTTTAGTTAGTTTCAAAACCTACGTTTGATTTATAAAGTTCATCCTTCTTTCCGCTTCGAAAATCGGTTATTAAATGTGATCCAATTGTTTTATCAGGGAAAAATTATCTCGTTTCATTTAATTAATTATCTTACTTCCTTTATTGAATATCTAATTCACTGAATTTAACAAAACACGCTAGCAGAGTTTGATTTCGATCGGGCTTTGTTCAATAGTATATGTTTCCTGTATATGCAGCAACTTTTAGTTAACAGGGGATGGGTAAAACCAAAAGATCTGCTCAGTGATACGAAGAAAACGGGAGTTCGAACACATTAACTCTGGGCGCGATGTGACAGTGACCAATACTGCTTGGTCGCTCATGAGCTGGTCGTGACAAAGAGAAATAGGCACAACTCTCGTGTTCACTAATTATTTTCTTAAGTGCAAATAATCAGACATCAGTGATGACTGATCATGTACTAAAAAATCAAACATAACTATTTCGATAAAAATGGTAGAGTTGTCAGTCTGGAGGATCTGATCTGCATCCAACAATTTATTTCGGCCTCTTGTGAACAAGGACTTCAAAAATTTTAAGTGTTCTTCTCCCACTTGACCAAAAGCCGGTTTCTTGAGATCTTTCCTAAAATAGCTCATGAGTATAGCAAAAAAAGGTATTCCAATTTCACTCGATCTCGTTCTTCTTCTTCTCATAACATCCCCCGGGAATCGCTTCTGGAAGCCTTTTACCGTTTGTTCAGTGAAACTGTACCCATCATTTCAAGGTTTATTCCCTGAGTGATTTTCCTCTCATCCGCGACGTGCGTCTCCTGGTGGTATACTTGCGGTAGATTACCGCCTCTGTTTCCCCTGTGGTTAAATGTGTATGTACTATTTCCTGAGTATATTGAGATTACGCTTTGTGTCATTACTAACAATTCTTTTAATGCTTGTGGTTATTAACTCTAGCCAATCTGCATGTTTGAAGTCCGTTTTAATATGATTATAATTATTTTTCTCTCTCCCATACACATACACTGCTGAGAAGGTTTACATGAATAATTTGAATAGTAGTGTTGCAAAATTCTCAGTCTATCGCCATTTTAAGTAGTGATTCCGAATAACAAAGAAAACGGATATTTTCTTCTCCCCTGAAAGTTTATATTAAAATTTTACGACAATCAAATCACCAGCCACTTGATTTCCAAAGTGTTTTCGCATCCTAGGCAATAATTATCACTTTCTATAAACAATTGACATATGATACTCTGAATAAGGTGAACTCATGAATAATTCGGTTATTCAGACCGTATTTGAAGGGAGAAAATACCCCGTTATTTTGTGATAGAGTCACAGTGAATTATGCTCTGGTCGATCAGGATGAATGAATCATGAAGGTTCATCCAAGCGAAACGCTTATGTCAATTTGATTAAGCGCATTTCGCCGGGGGGAGCCTAGCGTCAATTCGCTTTCGTGGTGAGCACTATGATTATTTATTTGTCCCCATTTGGAGAAGACCTGCTACCAACACAGCTTCAGCTTTTAATCGAGACGGTATTTGAGAAATTTGAAATGTTTGTATGTGGTCATGAAAGTAAGCAGAAAATACGGTGAACCAACATGAATTATTATCCAAGGTTATTGAATTACGTTTTAAATGACATTCACTGAAAATTTGAGTGATTTATTTCTTCAAAGTCCATTGTTTCAGTTTGAGATGACCAAAATCTATAGTCGTGCATGGTTTACGAGCTTCTGTTTATTTTATAACATGCAGTTTCCATGTACAGTTTATATTTTGCAGTATTTCCAATGTTACTAAGTGACCCTATGATGTGTTCTGAGGTTTTTCTGACTTATTTCCACCAGTTACCAGAACTACTAGAAGTCACGATAAATGGCATCGCAGTCATTGCCAACGAAATCGTTATCTGGAAAGCCTAACTATACGCACCAACCCAGAAGAAGTCAGAGCCTCGATTTTTGGTGTACAACACAGAAGCCTTGATGAGGAACCCACAACTGCCATCTTCTTAACGGTAATCGGAAAGGATGCTAACCTACTGAAGAAATTGGCACATTCAAGCAATCCTATACTTTTAGGGTACTAATCGTTGAAGAGCTTGGTGTTCAAACAGCTTCACTCAGTCAATTTCTAAATAGCTAAACAAGCATCATATCCGTCAAAGAATCAAGCCAACCCATAAGTGAATACATCCCAAACCTTTCAGCCATTCATCGCGATGCAAGTTCGATAACCGACCACAAATCGAGTCATGTGATCGAATCATTGCTGATATTCATTATTCCGAACTTCATTTAATACTCCTATAACTCCGTAGTTGCACAATTTAGTCAGTGAACGGTATCAAGACCCGGGAGCCATTGTTTCCGAAAAATCCAAAATTGTTCACTAAAAGTAGTATCAAGAAGTCATCCTCTCAAGGAAATCGATTTTAAAATATAGTTCGATACGCCTAAATGAATCAGTCTCTCAGCTTTCTCGGGGACAGTTACATTCCCGGCTGATTTCGCAGTTTCAAGTGTCGAAAGTCAGCGGTACTCATACTCATACTCAGTCGATTAGTGAAAAGACAAAACACCCCCGATAAGAATTATTGTCTGACTTATAGAGCGTCACTGTAGCGGGTACATTTTTATGTCTTTCTCATCATATTACTCGTTATTTCATTAATAATGATTCTAATCGCGGAGCATTTACTATAGATACTGGGAGTGTGAATTAATTTACTTCCAACAACCGTTATGTCATTATCCTCAAGTCTCTCACACAGATCAATGTCTGTGCAGTACACGAACTAAAAAGGGTTTTGCTTCCTCCTACCCGAAATGCAGTGCATTTTGGTCTGTTCTTTCAACTCATGTTTACCTTGGGATTTTATATATATATATATATATATAAAGAGATTACTGCTTATTCATCGCTCTTTCTAGGTTCATATAAACTACTTCTAAAGGATGATCCTTCACAAATTTTTCACCGTTCATTTGTGATCATTGATTCCGAACTTTCTATAAATGGTTCACATCGTATACATGTCATTGCCATTCATGTCTGACTCCCGTTCGTCTCGTTTTTGTCGCCTAGTCCTCGAATGTTCAAAGGTAAAGGGTTATCGAAAGCACACTGAAGAGTCTGGAAATTATCATTCTCCCGCTCCCACCCATCCGTGCTTGAAGCTCTAAATTATTCCGCTTTGGAACCGCGAGTCCGTAATGGTGTTGAAGATGATCAGCAATGGGATTCCGACATCAATGAATTCTTTGTCTCATGTATCATTTATTGTTGTTCTGTTGAAGCCTGATGGGAACACTCCTAGAATGTGTGGAGACTATCGTCTTGCTTTGAACATATTGTCAAAACAGTGGAATAGTTCTACTGTCCAACTAGAAGGCACTATTCTTTAGCTTCGTGGTTCAAAGTTTTCTTTAATCTGAACTCGAACGATGCGTTTCTTCTTATTCTCTTCTGTGAATATTCTCATACACTTCGTCTATTTTGTAAAATTTCCTGCTGCATATTCGGACAAACTTGTTGTTCATGCACTAACTAGGCCGCTGCACGATGGACGTTTACGGGCCTTCCCGGAAAGGCTTCATTCGCATCATGTTACTAGTAAGCCTGATGAGTATACTTTTGCAAATACCGAATTTCCTTGTTTTTTTACTTTTTTATGAACGTGGATCACCTCTCAATCCCAATCGTTCTTCGATATTATCCGGTGTTCCATCACGCAAGCAACTTGAAAAAATTTGTTCCTTAATTGGTTTTCTCCAGTACTGCTCCAAATTTATTCATAATCTCGCCTTCCCAACTGTTCCTCTACAATTGCAGTTAATATTCTTGTGAAATTTGGTCCATGAACGTAAGTTACTCACCTTTCCATACACCACCGCCTTACTATGTGTCTTTCCGTGGGGACTACGTCTCCCTGCCATTCCGGATACATTGCATGTTGGAATTGAAGCTAGGTAATAGCAGAAATGTCATCCATTGTTGTATTTTTCACACCCAATCACGCCTTTTGAACTCGTATATCCACGAACTCAACTAGCGAAACTGACTGTCTATGGGTTTCCACGGGCATTTATAACTCTCTTCGGTTCCCCAATTATCATTTTAACCGTCCATGACTCTCCATAGTCCATTTACAATCCCCTATGTTAGTGGGTGAAGTCATCGGCCACCATGCTACAGCGTTGGAATGTTGTGATATTTGACATCAACGGGCACAGTCCATTCAACACGCGGAGTATCTATTTTGATGGGGGCTTCTACTCGTGATTATTTGTTCACTCAACCGCTTCCGATCACAAGATCTGATTTCGTTCGAAAAAAAGAGAATTATTATCACGCTGTCATCTCCTGTTTCTATCGAATTTGACAAACCGGTGTGGTAATTCGAGTTTTACAGACTTCATGAGGAGATTTCTGCGACTTGAGACGGTATACTGTACTCCAACAGTGGCAGTATCTCACCTCTGACAATAGGTTCAGCGGTTCTGAGTGATTTACATTTCGGTCATGTTGTCATTCAAAGGCTGAAATCTCTCGTTTGCCTTACCTTTTGGTGGCCAAAATGAATCATGACTTGGGTCGGATTGCACAAAACTGTGCCCTGTTTTTACACAAAGTTCATGGACAACTTCCGTGGACAGTGGCCTTGGAGTCATGACAGCGCATACATGCGGATTAGTGTAACCCGTTGTTTAACTAGTGCTTCGCTCGGGTGATTAACGATTTCCATTCACGTTAATCAGAAGTTTATTTCGCCCTGCCAATCAGTGAACTCCTCAGTCTTCGAGCCCTAAGGATGACGTTCTGTGTAGAAGTGTTCCTCACGCTATCATAACCGTTTTCATGCCAAAATGTGACCGACTGGTCAAATTCTGTGAGTTGTTGCCACGTTCTGTCTCCACCCCGACACCCAAACACGCATGGTGCAGCTGAGGACCTTGAAGAGTGCAAATTCTTCTATGGATCCCAATACTTTTGATGGATCGGACAGGGATGTCTACAACATCCTGGTGTAGTACCACAATGCAATTGACTCAACGACTGATCACGCTCAAGAAAGGATCTTCAAAAGTTGAGTACACCAGACTCATCTCTTTAGCTGGGAATTTTCTGCCATCTTGGCAACGAATGACAACAATGAGGATGCATTGTACTAGACCACATGTCAAAGATTAGAGATGAACAATGGTTCATCATAGACGCGTACAAAACAACTTAATATTGGCCTAATACTCACGAGAGATTAAAGTGTACTTATTCTGTTCTTTTTTACTCTTTTTCAGGTGAGACACATAACAATGTAATTATCAAAAACAGCACCCATTTGTCACGATCTGAATGATTTCGACTCAATGACTGTCGAGCTTACAAAAAATCTTAGTTTCATCCAACCTCCGACGGATATGATGGTTGTACGCAAACTAAGAACTTCTATTTGGCTTACTATTGCAATATCGTTGTACCATTTACTTTTTTTCATTGACTGGAGTACTACTTCGTGGCCTTGCGTTATGTTCTGAATTATTTCCCAGTTATAGTTATGTGCTAGACCGGTACTGCGTGAAATCCTATATCTGCGAGTTACGAGTGTTGTAAGATACTACTCGCATTTATGAGTAGTTGACACGTACCAAGAAGCGGTTGTTGGATTCCACAGCATCCGCGATTGTAATAAAGGATTTACTGTGCAACCACAAAAAAGACAACCAGACTTACGGTCTAACGATCACAGATTAAGAGAGGATCACAAAAATGCTAACCAATTGTTGCAAGTTAGATGTTTCAATCTATGTAACCTTAGTTATCCCTATACGATGCTGTTCCTTAAATAAATAACCTTCCTCGTCCCCTCACATTGTCTTGTGGGTTTATGAAACAAGTATGGTATCAAATCACTAAAACCACACTTACAAAGACCGTTCCACAGATTTCTGTCGTTGGTTTAGAGTGAAGCGTAATCAGTGGATACCTTTAGTCTAGTAATTTGTAAACAGACAGTATTCGACCTAGTGAACTGCATAGAATAGTCAAACTTGGTAGCTCAAATGACTTGTTTTCATCACGGGTCTGGCAAAAGACGGTGTTGATGTCTCTCCTCCACCCAGTTTCTTCGTCCCTACACTGGCATTCTTAAACGGCTAACGGTTTTCTGTATCTAGGTTGTATAAAGTGCATGATTTCGGAGGCCATCAATAACTCCCATGTTCAATCCATATTCGTGTGTTCAACCTTTTCTGTTGAACAGCAGCTACTGGAGACCAAAAAGGGCTCCTATGCCCACTGAACGGACGTATTATTGGTACGCATTTCCTTTCATGATGGGGAAGTGTATTGCAAACAAAGTCTCCCTGTGCATTATCATGTGTATCAGTTCTTTTGATTTGGTATCTGCTGTGATGCATACTTTATGCGCGATCTGGAAATAATTTCCAGATTGATGCATTTGGTTAAAAAGTCAAATTCAAATCTTATGATAGGTAAACTGAATAACTGAAGCTTGTTGAATCTCAAAGGATCTTTTTGCCTAAATGTTAATATAGATAAAATAGTCTGTATCCGCGTTCATTGAGTAGCCTGGTGTTTTAATGATTCATCTTAGCGCAAGTTGAATAAATGCATTGTTTGAATGCAAACAATATGGAATTGGAGTTTCAGGTAGTTTATATTCAGACGCCGAAAGACCAGATTACCAGAGCAGTGTGAAAAGTGACCCCATGACGCAATGATACAAACTCTCATTTCACAACTTGTAATTCAATGACTTTAATGAGTAACTATCGGTAAGCTTCGTTGGGTGTTTCCTATAGTTTTATATAATCCTGAGGACGTTTTTCTGTTCTCTATGTTTTTGCATCATCAGCGGAAGTGTAATATTTGGAATAGGAATCGAAATCGAATAGTGCTTACTAAAATTCGAACTGAATACAGCAAAGTTAGGCAGAACCAAGAAGAGCTGTGAATACAGTTAATTCTATTCGGAGAACTATGCAAATAAATATCACATGCATCAAACAATCATTAGTGGCTTCTTCAATGTCCAATCCACAACGACATGGTGTGTACCTTCTTGCATTCAACCAATCCGGTTGGTACCACTTGGGACCCCACGATTGGTCGGTAAATCCGTTTCTTGATTGGATTACCTGGAAGGTGTACCGTGCTGCGTGCTTACTTGTTACACGATCACCACAACTGTCCTCCCTCAAAGGTTGCTTAATCAATTTGGCTTGCCTTTCGTCATGATCTCTTTAGCGTTGCACTGATCGGGGCTTCCGATTCGGCCGGTTGCACTGCATCCTCTTGTTCAACATCATTACTTTGGGGAGCTGTAGCGTTAGATTCAGGTGGTTCGGAATCGCTAGGGCTACCCACTTATTTATGGGTTTCTGATGCACGCACAGTTCGTTTGTCTCTGAAATGTATCTGGTCGACATTCCCTCGATGAACAGCATCTGCCAAATCTGTTATCTTCACCACTGACTGACCCAAGTTTCTGGTTCGCGAATAGCTGCCCCTGAAGTATGTCACGTCAGTATAATCCATGCATCTCAGGAAATACCTCAGGCACCGTGACTTAAATAGCTTTTTCGGACTTTCCTTGGTAGTCGCACGTGTCGCGTTTCGGTATTGCAGTAGAAAGTTGTCCAGAAACATTTCCAAGTCCGTAATTGATTTGGGATTCGCGGATGTCAGTGCACTCTTGACTGCTCTCACAAGATTCTCAGTTTGACCATTAGAACAGGGATGTCTCAGGGCTGTACCTAAATGTCGAAATCCAATGCTATCGAGTCAAGCTTTCATCTCCGTGACACTGAACCGAGATCTATTATCTGTGACGAACACTTGTGGTATGCCTTCCCGACTGAAGCACTTCTGGAGAGCCTGGATCACGATGATTCTTGTTGGCATACTTGTCAAAAATACTTCGGGCCACTTTGAGAATGAATCACTGATAACCAAGGCATAGTATTGATTCTGAAATGGGCCGCAGAAGTCCGCATGCATCTGTTGACATGGTGCATAACTTTCTGATCATAAAGCCCAGCTTTTTGATTTCATCTTCACTTTGTACAGACACGCCTCGCAATTCTTCGCAGCTATGCAAATATCTGCATCCAAATCAGGCCACCAACACATTTCTTGCGCCAGGGGTTTCATCTTCTCTACTCTCAAATGGTCTTTGTGGAGGTCATCTAAGACTGCTTTTCGGAGCNTTGATCGCCTCGACAGAGAACCCCCCCTGATTGCACAACCAACTCCCCCCGATGGATGTAGAACTGAGGATGTCTTTTCTTTACATCCGGAGGCCATCCTTTCGATACGGCCAAAATAATCACAAAGTAGTATTGTTTGCTATATCATCTCAACGCTTCCCTCGAAACCGGTGATGGTTGGGTGAAAAAATTACATTTCTCTGCAGCGGCAAAGCTTGAGTACCTGGATAGGAAGTCCGCTTGTGGTATTGACTTGCCCGGTCGATGTATAGTATCATAATTGTAAGCTGCCAGTGCAATACTCCACTAATGAATCAAGATAGTTGTTGCCTTGGCGGTGCGGTATTAGAACAAGCGAGGTGCCCAGTGATCTGCATCTCACATATACATAATGCAGCTGAAAGGGGATATTCGCAGACGCAGAAAGAAGCTTTGGGCTGTTCGACGATTGCACAAGTATCTTTTCGGATTGCGATTTACCATTGTCACTGATCACCAAGCGCTGCAGTTCTTGTTCAACCCCAGCAAATTAATCGCGAACTTCACTGCTGCTATGCTACAGAGTTGGAGCATCGCCTTAGCCGCGTACATCGACGACATCCAACATCGTCCAGGAAGGAAAATCGTGCAGACTAATTTTCTGTCTCGCTACTCACGATTTTAAGAGGCCGAACAATGTCATTTCATCGCCCAAGCATTACCGGTGTCTCGGCAGTCTGCTCAAATCTACCATGCAGCACTACTCGGCCATACCCTCATCGATCAAGAAAGGTTGGTCACCAGAAGTGAATAGAAAGTATTGGCAGTTCTTTATTCACCGACCAGAGTTGTCAGTGCAGCTTTATGGTGCGTCGCGACGGTCGTTTGGAAATCCCACCTCCACTAAGCAAGGCAGTACTTGAAGAATTGCATAAAGGAAATATGGGAGTGGAAAAGATGAAATCATTGGCTCGACAGATTAGTTGGTGACCGGAGTTGGACGCAGACATCGATACAACAGCTAAGAACTGTGAGTCCTGTTTACATAAACTACGAACAAGGCCGAAACACTGGACACCATGGCCGAAAAGTTACATACCATAGCAAAGGGTTCATTTGGATTTCTGTAGTTCATTTCTGAACAGGTATTACGCCCTTGTTCTGATCGATTCATACTCCAAATGGCCAGAGGTATTCTTCACGACTACGCCTACCACATCATTTGTGATACAGACACTACGGAAATGTTAAATTCGCGAAGGAATTTCACAAGTGCTTGTGACGGACAATGGATCTCAGTTCCATAGCTGACGGCAGGACTTGTCTCCTAGCACGGTGTCAGCATACAACTGATGGATATGGGCTACCTCGCTTCTGATGCGAAAGTTGACAGAGTTGACCGTCAGTTTATCTCTCGAGCGATACGCCCTTTCCTTCAGCCTTCGTAACCATTTCAATCTGTCGGATGTGAATCGGTTGGGCTGTAGATGAATCCTTTCCTGAGGGCAGCACACATCACAACAATAGTTGAGGTAATTGGTAAGGTTCTCACAGAAGACTGAAATATCATGATCCAAGAGTTGTTGTAAGTCCGTACCGCCAACCATGGATTTTAACCCCTTGAAATTGGTCAGATAATTTTGTCGTAAACGTATCTTACGTGCATCGTTCCTCATCAGGATTTGTTGTTTGCATTTACCATATATTGTAGGTAAAACTTTAATCAGACAGTGATCGGAATCGCCTACTGGTGCACGTTTGAACGCATGGGAAAAAATGGTTTCTTAACGAAAAAGTGGTCCAAGGAGGCATCATTTCGAGTGTACCAATGTTCTGAATGAACATAACCGTGTAAAAACTCGCAGATCTGTTGAAATCGCCAGCAACGATGAATACAGATGTGACAGATCTCTCCAACATGATTGGATAGAATACAACCAGGAAAGTAGACAACTCACTAGAAGTACAGTCAGGAGTGATGTATAGGTTTGAAAAGATAATTGAAGAGTGACGCAGGAGAAAACGTGGTTTACATTCTACAGAAGTACAAGAAATGTTTTGTGTGAAGTGAATAAATATGCATTTGGTGGAGTTACACCACGACCGGTGCACATAAGTGATGATGCCTTCACCTTTAGTTTTCCTTCCTGGAGGTCTATCTGCTCGAAATAATTGGAAGCCTTCAATCTGAATCAATTCGTCCTCGACGGATTCTTGTAACCAAGATTCTCGGAAAAGTAGCACACAAATTTTGGAGTACTCACCGTAGTGAATCAGAAGACCAATGTCCGATAGCTTAGAAAGAATTGAACAGACATTCGGCGATAAAATGATCGGAAAACCAATGCTCTCCGATTTTCGGTGCTCATGTGCAACTTTCCAACTAGAGCGATGCTTTTTCCGTTTGCCATAGGAATTTTTGGTGATCCTTTTGACCTTATTTCTCACAAAACGAGAAGATGCACGTAAGGATGGTTCGTTGCTATATTCCACGGATACTCGTACGGAAACTTAACTGAGCGCGTGATAGGTTATCATTGAGGTCACCGTAGTTGATGCAAAAGCATATCCAGAGGTTGTGTGTGATGAAAAAACAAAGCTCCGGCGATAACAAAAGATGACATGGCCAATTTCAAAGGCCCCGCCGTATGGTGGATAACTTCCTACTCCAATGCCGAAATGCAACACATACAACCATCAAAGAGAGGCCGGTAGTGATGCTTAAATCCAGAGGCTTGCGCTCCTCCCTAGAGTGCCTCGACTCCAGTGACCTCATATACTTCCGTGGTAATGATTTGTGCCCCGCCACTGGTAAAGTCATATGACAACTGGATCAAGCCATGGTGGAAATAAATGATGTTAGTGTGCACAAGCGACACGTGGACCAAATCCACTTCAACTCATCCACGGAGCAGTGGCATCAAGAGACAAACGAGGGTGAAAATCAGGTGCGAACTGCGTCAGAACACCCGACCGAGTCGCATTAGTCAAGTGCACAAACACAACCAATCGAAATGCAAGAACACCACCATGAACAGGCGAAGCCAACGATTGCAGTCCGCAGGCCTAGCCGTCAAGTGATCCAGATTGACGAGGCACTATTGAGGGAAGAGAGTTGTGGTGATCCAGACATACGTGACCGCATTTCAAGTAGGACCAGGTACAGCTTCATGTCATCCAATAAAATTTCAGGAAACTGGATCAGCAGTACACCTGGCGAACATTATATCAGAGTTATTACATGCGATACGTCTGCGCAAACGGTTACGTGATTTGACGATGGTCTTTCAATCAGTGATATGGCTTATGGCTCTTTCTATCAATAAACATTGGCACTTGCTGCTACCAACTCTTTGTATATTTCATTGGCGTCCGTAGTCCGGGATGAAACCAATCTAGTTCTGAGTATTAAAGTACGGGTTCAACAAAATTCCGATTACTACACACAAACACAACTCATTCACTCTAAACACGATTACTGTCCTCGACTGGTGCCAACTGGGGAAATTAAAAGTTAACAGGATCGAGATTATTAAACAATTTAGTCAGTTATTTGTTATAATATCAACTGCAATCACCTTGCATGCAGCTCGGGAATTCTCATACTTGTTTTCGGGGTACCAAGTTCACAGAAAAAGGTGCTTTTTGGCATTTACTGCCGAGCTTATAACCGACAAAAGTGGACATCATGGGCCACTTTTGGCGGATCTCTCTAATCTCACCTTGGTTTATCTGCGTCCAGAAACTGAAGTCACAATAACAGCACAAGCTTGAAGGAGAACTGTTAGCCCAAATTTTAGTCCACCTTGTACTTATCACGACATCCTTCTGAGTAGGCGAGTGATCAATTTTGAATACGTTCACTTGAACTTAGTTTGTTTAGTACAGATACGACTGAAAACATTTCGTCTTTCACTGGTGTAACTGCTCCTGGTCATATTTGATATGCATGGAATTTCATGGTGAACTGAAAGCATGCTACTCGAAAAGATGCAGTCGACGACAATCCTTTCCCCATAAGTGCATTTCCACCTTTGTCTTGCACACTATTTCGCTAACCAAGATTGAAATTCATCAAAAGAACCTTGCGCATTCTATAATAACGATGTTCTGCTTCGATTGTTCGCGGCCACAGAAGACTAATGATACTCTAAAAGAATCGATTTATACCCTAAAAATCAAATGGTCCCCTTTTTTAGTGTTCTATTAGAGATAAACCATTCGAACGGGTCTATGGAATATGCGCAATGCATTCAACTGTGAACAATCTATGGGTTATAGCAGAATCCGTTAAAAATAATCATGGCAACCAATTATTCTGATGAATATTTCCCTGCTCTCCTAGTGATTTTTTTGGAACCGTATTGTTCGTATGCTGGAGAAGCATCAAGAAACTTACGCAGCGTCAGTGTTAAACTGTGATTGGGCATTCGGTGAATATTTAAGTACGAAAAGAATGAGTTTGTCCCGTTGAAGTTAGTCGCCTTGTTGCACAAAAGTCTTCAGGGTTTATGTGTTCATTTGTTGATTTGACTAGCCATTCCGCCAGTAGCGATTGCTATGTTGAACAGGATCTTGTTTGATCCAGATAAAGTCATCCAGTAGCAACACAAAAAACGGATCGATACAACTAACTAAACAAGATCAGGTCTGTTGAGTTATTGTTAGTCTATCCTCCACGCCCCATTTCCTCAATCCGCGTTACAATTTCGGGGACGAACCAACCAGGTTTGGAGACAACCGGTCATCGTCGGACTTGTACTTGGTGTTAACAAAGAAGGGATCGATGGTGTAAATGAATTTCAGTACAACCCCGTTGAGGCACAATTACCATTCTGTATTATTGTTTGGCTACATTTGCTATGCATCCGTACCTCAAATTTCTACTGCGAAGTCTGGTACGATTATTGGTTACACCGAAATTAATATTTTAGCGCAAGACCTTCATTGGGTTTTTCTCAACGAATAGCTTAATCTTCTGGTATTCTGGCAAGAATTTATGAATCACCTCACCGAAATGGTGAAGGCTGTGACAAAAAGTAAACACTACTTAACAAACTGATCAATAATCAGTGATTCGCAGTAGAACAAAGAGGTAGTTGTCGCCTAGGAATATCTCATAGAAAGCGTGTGAACGATTTCCTTGTAATAATTTATGGTTTGTCTACTGTCTGCACCATCTGCACCACTGCACCAAGCTGACTCGGGAAGCCAAGTCGATGCACCAAGAATAGCTTACGCACAAGCTCTTGTACAAACATAAAAATGCCTCCAGAAAATTCATGTTTGGCGTTCCAGAATGTCTTTTAATTACAACAAAAGAGGTAACTGAAATGCTAAAATTTCATTAAGCTCAAATGTTCGCTGCACCTGCCAACATGTGACTACTACTGCCTCAATTATCGAAGGATATACCACATCCAGCGCTAACCACAATTAATTTTTCCCCGGAAAACATAAAATCGAAACTGCTATTTGAAATGAATTCATCTCCAGAAATAGATAGCATTTGCCCTCAGACCCTTGTCAACCTGGCGAGTAACACAGCTGATCCGTTAAGTGAATTATTTCAACTTATGTTCGACAATACTGTTCTTCGACAAACATGGAAACAAGTGAGGATTTCACCAATATACAAAAGCGGCTGTCGTACTGATCGGGTAAACTAACGTACCGTCACTCTCCGCCTAAAGTTATAGAATCTATTGTTGTAAACAAAGTGATGCATCACTTGGAAAAATATGACGTATGTTCCCCAGTGCAACACGGGTTTCGTCACAAGCAATACCAAGCAACTAACTCACTTCTGGCTTGAGAAGAATGGAGAAAAGCAGTTGATTATCGGGATGTAATAGACAACTTTTCGAAAGCAGTTAATCCTGTGAATCAAAAAGTACGGCTGAGTAAATTACACAAATATGGAATTTAGAGACTTGAATTTGTACTTCTTAAAGACTTTCTTCGGCAACACTCTGGGTCACTGTGTGGCTCTATCAACGCACTCCGAGCGGTTCAACAGGGATCCATGCTTGGCCCGTAAATTTCCTTGTTTTCGTAAAGTCTTCATATGCGCTCGGCCTTCCAGTTTTGTGGTGGGTCTGGATTCGAACTGCTAAGAGCTCGATGGATCTCAGCTAATTATGATATTTGGCAAAGATTAAATAATTATACGTTGTTTTCAAGACCTCAGCAATGTTTTTGAAACCGAACAGATTGATACAAATACCCAGGGAAACCTGAAATTCTTGAACCCTTTGAAGGCATTGGTGTTCACTTTAGCAAAGCTCTTTACTGTAGCAATAGGCCAGAATATAAACTGACTCACGTGAGTATGTGTTCAACTATGATTGTCAAACTACTGATTCATCGTGCCACGATCCATTTTACCTAGTTGTTATAGGTAAGATATTGTTGGGTTCGCTTACTGCTCGGCTGCTCATTGATTCACAATTAAAGCTTCAGCAGCTATCGCGAAAACCGGGACTGTGATCTAAACTACTGAATTAGTTCTGAAATTCAACATAGGGGCTATTGGATCATTCAACATACAGTGCGGTTCCTTATTGGGAGTCTATTTTCGCTTAAAATTAAGTTCAGTTCACTTTAGATCTAAAACATAGTTTGTTTGTAATCTGACTCACTTAATCAGTCTGTTTAGATACGCGGTTTATTAGGCGAAGCGTTGGTCTATAAGCCTGAAAAAAGGTATTTTGTTCTGAAAAATCTAATGACCTAGAACTTTGCTCTCAATGCATTTCCATTGAAGTTGGAAAACCGTTTCATATGGGGCCAACTGAGCGAAACATTTCAAGTGCATGTTTGTACCAACAAATCTGTGTGACCTCCTTTAAATTTTGTCTCGTAACAGCAACAGATTACACCCAATTCGTAAACGGTACTGAATGCAGCTAACCGTTGCATCATTGACCGCACTAAACTTAACTCTACAGATTAGAATGAGGTGTTGACATGCTTCAACCAGTCCATACAGTATGAAAAAATGAAACTATCGATAGACCGTGTCGTACGTGCTCAATTATTTCAGTCCTGCTTTTTTACCCTAACATATTGATGGCCCGAAAAAGGGAACCCAGTCCAAACGAACAAATTATTTACGGATCCATCCAACTGTCTATCACTGTGCTCACAATGCCCAAAGTGCAACCAGATGCAACCAGACCACTTGATTTTCGTATTTACAGGGGTCAGTTGACCTTCATTTACATTCAGTGCATGTTACAATGCCTCTCGACTATTGATATGTGATAAGCGAGACACTGCAATGAGTGATATTTTGTTGTCTCCAGAGCAGTCACTCCTT
>UZAN01045393.1:985-21664 GCA_900618425.1 Echinostoma caproni
GTTTTGTTCCCTGAACGTTACCTTCAAATTCGTGGATGCCTCGACAGTGCCAGCAGTCTTTATTACTCTCTCTCTCTCTCACGTATTTTACCGAGTCAAGAGGAAACAGCACATCCAGGTCGTTTACAATTATTTCCTTAAGTTGTATTGTAGCCAAAGACGTCTCAGTTTATTTTATTGTTTGTACGCATCTGATGCTTGTGACAGATTTTTTGCTAGAAAATTGCGGGCTGTTTACCGGACGAACTGGCCAAATCCATATTGCAATCGCACACGAATGGACTTTAAATTTCTGTCTGTTCGTACCACCGTCTTCAGTAGGGTCAACGCGCAGTTGCTTTCCTTGCTCGGTTTTTGATCAAACGTGCACAGATAACTATTCCTGTCCCCAAAATAAATGTTTGCATCAATCTATTTTTACTCGGGTTGTTCTTTTTGTTCTCGGGTCCAGAATAAACGAAGCAAACTTTGGTATTTTTCTTCACTTTAAATTCCATGAACTGCTTAATTTATCGTATGGGCAAGTAATCCTAAGCGTTAGGTACGTTGGATGTGTTTATGTTAAAAAGCCATGACGAAACACATAAATATCTAGCTGCATGAGAAATAGAAATACATTTTGAACGTTCCCTGAAAGAGAAAAATAATCCTATAGAGGGGGCACAGTGAACAAAACGATTCGTTCATCGATACGTTTCTGGGAGTTGGTGTTTGCCTGACAATTTGACATGGACATCCACCGGGTTCGGGACACGATTCCCGGATCGCATCCAATCACGCAGTAGAGCAATTAATCAGAGCTCACAACCAGTAGAGATAATGCGACTGTAAGTGTAGGCACTTGCATTCTCAAAAGAAGTGGACCGGATTGTGCCAAATGAGGTGACAAGCCAAACAAGGTGCATCGGAATGACAAACTCCAACTTGTCGAGGGGCCGCTAAGAGATATCAATAGCCAAAGCAGCCCTTTTGTTTGTGTGAATTAGTAGAGATTCCAACTAAAATTTCCTTCTGTACAAAGATTTCAAATCACAGAATAAACCCTGGTCATAATCAGAACACAGGTTGTAGGCGACCATGTTTTCGGTGAGTTCTTTATCAAGCCAGTACAATCACATTTATGTGAGAAAATAACAAGAAAGTGTTGCGTTGGGGTCAAACAGTCGAGATTAAATAACTATATTAAAGGGGTGAGGTAGAGACACATTTGTCACTCGTTCTCATGATCAGGTATGAAAGCATAACGTAAGCGTTGGTAATTGATTTGGGTCATCGCCACGGTCATGCATAAGTTGTCCGCTTTGGGCTTGGAAAGTTTAACTACCTGAACAAGCGTTTTTTGAGCACACAATTCTGGTTTCAACAAGCGGGTGATAATTGTCTTGGCTGTTGCTAGCGTTTTAGTTCGAACAGCCTGGGATTTGCGTTGTGGGACGCGATAAATGATAGTGAAAGCCGAATTAGTATCCACTCTATGTCCAGTTTCGACCAAATGTGCAACAGTGGAGCTGGAAATAACTCCAATTCCTCCGTGTTTATGCCAAGTGGGTTGATATTCCTTGATGCGCTTAGATAGCTGCCTTGCTGTACGACCTAAATAAATGGAGCCACAGGTGCACAATAATTAGAAGAAGAGCACTGAAAAGGTCAACATAGGAAACGTATCGTTGTTTTGACATAGGATGACGAGTGATGTTAAGAACAAACATCTGATTTTGGCATCATTGAACGTTCTTTTGATTGCGGCACTCAGGACTCTACCAACCCTTTCAGTTGCTGGATCTCCTTTGAACGGAAGTTTGATGATCAAAATCTTTTTTTCAACTCTATCTGCAACATCCTTCTTTATTCTTTTAGACCAGTTGCGATTGCTAAACATTGGCGGCTAGCCATTTTCTGACAGCGTCTTTCGCACAACTGCTAGTTCTGTTTCTAAAGTGTCTCCTGAGCAAATGTATCTTGCTCTGAACATATGTTCCCCTACAACCTGAGTTCTGACAAAGATTTTAGTTATTTCTAAAGAAAATTACATAATTCATCTAATGTTTTCTAATAGTTACAGCCCTAATTGCTTGGCAGGATAACAGCATGGTTTTTAATCGCCTCGTTATGCACACAGTCTTTGCAGACAATTAGTTCAGAGGGGGGATTTTCTTGTCACATATATACTTTCGTTTTTCTGGGATACGTTTGTTACTTTCTGGGGGTGCCTAATATCGAATCAGTTGCCGATATTGTGCTGTGTGCATATATTTTCCTTCATTCCTCTCCACCTGCCAAGGTATCTCGAATTTAGATTTTCCTCCACATTCCCTCCAACTCATCATATTCAATTCAAAATGGAAATGGAATTCAGTTCACCCAAGCTACGAGAACCGATTTTCAATTTTTTTTGTCAACAGTCACAAATTGCGTCCACTGTTTAAATAATTTTCATGATAGTCCTGTTTTGCACACCGTATAATCACAAACCACAAGCACTTGAAATTGCCTTGTCTGAATTATCTTGGAGGCACGATAGATAACGATATCCGTTGGTCGACTTACATCCATTGGTGTGTTGTTGAATTCTGTTACAAGCGACTTAGAATTCAAATGGTATTTCGGATATACCATAGAGGATTGGTCTTCCTAATGCTCCAATGGCACAATTAACTATTAATGGATTTTAACAACCGGATTGGAACCAGTATTTTTTCAGCGGTATCTTACTCCTCTCCTTATGACTGAATATACCACAGTACAAACAACTTTTAGGGAGGCGGTTGCGTTTTATCACCGATTATCTTTGCCCTAATGAGCGGCGTTAGTGGGCAGCTATTGCAGTGATGTAGACTAATTGAAAAGCATTAGAGATGAAAAGCAGATGCGAAAATCAAACCTGACTCTGTTCACCATCCAATTAGTAGCAGCGGTTTATCGAAATTAGTGACGGAGGGATAAGCTTTTATTTCGGAAGGGTCGTTTCAATTGTTCTTGTTAAACCGCAGTGGGTGAAATGAAATTTTCCAATGGATCATTGTAGGATTTTCCGATACAAAGAGAAAATGGTCCCATGTAATTGTGGCAAGGGGAAAACTTCTCCTCAACATTGTGAATGAACATTTCGAATGCCTAATACTAGTTGTTTATATAACTGTGAGCACTTTTTCTGTACTCAAAGAGAAGCTCATGTCCCTTCAGTAAATAAAATAATCATCAGCGGACTGAGTGTGTTCAGTCTGTGGAACACCAACCCAGTATTGAGAACATAAATGAACATAATGTTTTCCATCACATCCATCCACATTCAAATTGCATTCTGCACAACGGACAGTCTTCTGAGATCTTCGGTCTATTTGTTGTTCGAATTTCTCGTTTTGTCTAAGCCCCTTTTATATCGAGCGATCTACCATGGGAACAGTTTTATAGTTCTGGAATTTACCATGACAAACAAAACTTTATTGAACAGAATAACTTTTCTCACGTGTCTCCTCTCTCTTTCTCTTCCGGCTCATTCGCTCGCCTGATGCTCATCGTGCTTTGGTGCAGTTGTTCCTCGGAGGGTCAGCTCTACATGGATCGACGTATTCATGCTATATGCACAAACCTGTAAGTCTCGAGAATCGGGTGTTACACATTTTTGAAGATTTACTAGCCTCTTTGTCACAAAGCAAGAAAGTACAGTTTTCTTAGGAAGACATGAACTAACAAAAGACAAATCTCAATCTACCAAAAAACATAAATACGATACATGAGCAGATTGTCGAAAACAAGGAAGAATATGCACCCCAACGGACGTAAATAAACTAATGACCATGTTTTATTCACCCAGTGATACACCGCAGCCCAACTAATAAAGCAGAATCCGATGTTATTTCTACTCTAATATGGCGAATATGGGACCAGCTTAGTTGAACTCTTCGCACTGTAAATACAAATGGCATATCGTACCTGCTGACTACAACAATCCAATCGAAGAAGATGCACATCAAAGTAATTTTTTTTAATTACCACTTTTTGATCAATGAAGGATTCAAAGCATTAGGTTCGAAATGAAAAGACCGATTCTGCTTGCTTTCTGGACTAGGCGTGCCTGGAAGTTGAATAATAATATCATCGAATCGTTTTCTAGCAAGCCAATGTTGAAATTTTCCGAATAATGCTTTGTCCATTCAACTTCATAACTTTCCCTCAATGTGTGCGCTTTTGTTTCGATTTTACTTCTCGATGCGTGATTGCGAACACACGAACAGATTTGAGCAAATGATCTTAATTTTCTCTGCCCTGGTGTGCTTGCGAAAGCTTCACTATCAGTGTCAGAATCACAGCGAATAAAACAAGTTAACACCTGGACAGTTATTATTGTTACAACGATTTATGGTCCTTAATCTTAAATTACGCAGCTCATTTTTACCTGGATGTAGCCTGGAAAACACATCAAAGTGTCCTCGTTTGTTACCAACTACTTTCACAGTCGTTTTAGCGGATGTGCTGACCATTCAGTGTGACGGTCCAATCCATTTCAACTGAACTGGGTGGTGATGGCCCGGTGGTAACGTCACCAAAATATCATCCCGGAGGACGACTGCTCGAATCCCGCTACCAATGTCTGACTTTCCCCATTTGTGTGTTGGATGGCAGCCCTTTAATTGGCCGCTTCCACCTTCCTGAAAATTGTATCTTTGTATCATTCAACAAAGGGAAGAACAAGAAAAGAAAAAAGAACCTCAATCGGTCAAGATAAAGCGCATCTTCCTTGACAGATTTAACGATCACCATTTGATCGCTAAATAACCATGATTAACAAATTTTGTTATTCCTTTCAACTTGGATAGTGTCACGATAAATTGGTACAGTTTTTTAATCTTATCATCAGAAAAGTGAACTCATGGATTTGATGGTTTGGTTGAGTAGCATCACCTTGATTGAAAATTATGTATTGCATTATGGCAGTTAACTTCTTTTTGACGAACAAACTTCTTTGTTCAGGAATCAGTAAAACCGACGGGATCAGAAAATCTGATTTCTTCATGAAAGCATGAAATGCATTCGAACGTATACTTTTTTAACTCTGTAAAAATATAGGCATTTTAAAATACAATAAGATGGTGTTTGTACGTTGCAAGGTTCGGTCACTGAGAGGGGAAGGAACTGGTATACACGGAATTCGTCGAACGGGAATTGACTCTGCCCAGTTTACAAGAAGTTCATATTGCCTCTCCAGTGTGACGGTAATCTTTCAGCGAAACGAGCAACAGTTTGAGGACATCAGTCAAATTGAATCTACGTTTATGAGGACCGAATACCCAGTTAGTTAATAAGTGAAGATATTATGTAATGAAAATTGGACAAGGAGATCCAATCAGGCAATTTTTAAGAACAATAGTTGTTTGATTATAATTTCAAGTAGAATAACTTGGCACAGTGCCTTTTGTTGAAACATTGTATACCGCTGATGTTCTGTCGTTTTGTCTGCATCAGTATGAACACAGACTGCTTGCTTTGATTTAATCAAACTAGCACATTTAATGAGCTTATATTGGGAGGTCTACAAAAAATTAGTTTGCAGATAATCGCTGTTGTAGCACATCATATTGTAATGGATCACTAGGTTGAGGGGAAGTCCATAATCCCCAGAACCTCCTACTCTGCGTTGTGGAACCAGCAAACCACATAACACTTCAATACGATAACGTGATATGTGACGGATATTCCTTAGGTAAATCATCTACGATGTGCAACAAAAAATTTGATGAGTGAAAGTCTTCTAAACGGTAAACTGTGATGAACTTGAGTAACGGTAACAACCGATATCACCGGTGATTTATATGCATTGAATGGCGTTCTTTGTTGTTTATTGTTAAGCGTATGGAAAGGTATCACAACTAATGAAGCCCGTTCTAGTCAAGAATATTTAATATGAATAAAATAATCATTTATTTATCTTCTTTTTATTATCAAATTCTCAAGATGGTCCGATTGGATACCACTTCATCATCGCACATTCCGATGCCCAGCTTTACCGCCTGGACATGATGAGACAAAATTGGACACAGCCAATCCCCTATTGCGTCAGTACATCAGCCAACTTCAACCACCGCTTGGGCCTACCACTCCCACTTACAGAATGCATCCCAGTGGTTATCCCGGGCAAATTCAACCCAACCAGTTTCCGCAAGAACAGCAACCTCGCACTCTGCAGGGAATGCACACACTCAACGGATTTGCCCAACCAGAGGCTTGGGATGCTGACCTAGGTATTATGCCTCCGCCGCAAGTTCAACCTTTTCGACCGGAAATGGCATACGGATTGACTACGACACGTCTCTACGGACCAAGAGATGAGCACACAAAATCCTCCTGGGGTCGAAGCGGTCGAGAAAGCTGGCTGACTTCCAATCCCACCGCACCTTATTCCGATGTGGCAACCGGCTCAATTATCCTTGGTTGCATAATTCTACCTCTGGCCGTGGTATGTTTATTCTCGTTTACTTAGCCAAGTCACTCGGTTTCACTCTAGCCCAATGGGAGCACTCTATTTTTAAAAAGCTGAATCTCAATTGTGTCCTAGTTTCCGGAAAGTGTTCATAAAATCTGTACAATGATGAACCGTTTCAAATTTAATTGTTCCCCACGGGTTCATTTATTCTTAAGAAAGTATTTTATTGGCTGAAATAACAGTCAGTGGTTCGCAGGAAATATCATATTGTATGTTTTCGAATTCAGTTAGCGCATCTTCATTAACTGTAGCCGGTGTACCATCACTCAAATCATTTACTCATGCTTCGTAATCGGAAGACTATTATCCGACTCAACAGTATGGTCTACTCGACCTGAAATGACTACATAGGTTATCAGGCCAAGGCTATCCCCGGTCGATTTTGTGAATACGCGCTGCGCTCTGGTCGTAGTTTGCACATTGCAGATTTCCCGCCGTATTACTGGCAAGGTAGGTTAATTCAAGACGTATGTATTGATACAGATGGGTAAGTTTCCCGTTCGCTTGTAAATAGGACAAAAGAGATAGCATAGCGCATGCGTCAAAGGTAGCCAGCTGGTCGTAGAAACAATTTCCTCGATCATATATTAGTACACTTCACTTGGATTAGAATCAAGGTTTTTGGGACACTGACCACTGAAAATTTTGGCAGTTTGTATCACATCACTATAACATCATGGTTCGATCATCGAGAATAGTAAACTGTTACTTCGAACTTCGAAGTCCATCTGGCCATTAATATGCAGGTATCATTATAACCTAGTGAACCATCAACCTACGACGACAGTTAACTTTGGTGAAGCATTAAACGGCATATTCACACTAACGACACCCAAACATACGTCTACGGATTCTGCGACATCAGAAAGTCATTTGAACTTCTAATGTAGATTGCACCGGTTAATCACATTATCGAATCACGATCAGGACGAATTTGTTGGCGTTTGAAAACAAAGATGATATGTAATCTGTCTCAAATCTCACATGAACTTCACTTATCTCCTCTTAAGTGTGTGCTATATATGGAAATAACTTGTTTGTGAGGGTAATATATCTTGTTTCATCCGAACAAACGAAAGTTCGTAGACAGATATTGGGGATACAGAAATACGCCTCTGAGTCGTAAATCAAATTGCCGATCTATAGATAGTTCTTCTCTGAATGAACAGTTGTTATGTTCTTCCATCACTCAGTTCTTTGAGTCGCGTTGAACATTTCTATATATGGCCAGCCGTTGTTGTAGCGTAGATAATGATGTTGCAGTAAGCACAGTAGCCAAAGGCACACCTAACCTTCCTTGCGTACGGTGAGGTCAAAAAAAGAAAAGAGGTATCCGGTTGTGACACATAAATTTCAAGGAAAGTAGATAAATAATAAAATAAATAAGCAAACGTTTTACTTCATTTATGAGCACACAAATTTACAGTCAGTTTTTTAAAGGGTTGCCAGTGGAAATACATAAATAGAGAGGGCAGTCGCCAGTGGTAGAATTCGAACTCGGAATCTCTAGGTCACCGTTTAGATCAGCTTACACACTGGATCACAGAAACATAGAAACACACTCTACTCAAAAGCTAGTTGAGTTGTCATTCGGCGCATCAAATCCAAGAGTTATGTTTTCTTCATGAATTCGAAAATGCGTTACATTCATTTTTGCAACACCAAAAGCTATGGTAACTCTGAGACGCTCGTCCAACAATCACAGACTCCACAAAAAGAACTCTGCGCCTTCTCCATAAATAAAATCTTCTCCACTTGATTCTTTCCTAGACACAGCGTTTGTGAGCGTTTTTGAAGATTATTTTCTTTTTCAACGGTCCTCAACGGAAAGTGATTAACTCAGTCTAACTGGGTTTGACTTAAAGTCTTAGTGGTCAACTTCAACTGTCATTCAATTCCCCGAACATCTACAAGTATACATGTGTCCTCAGAGCAAATTGTTATACCACTTGATTAGAACAATATTAGAAGCATTGCTCAGTATGACTGAAAGCACTACAGAACTCATTCGCTCAGACGACACTCAATGGAGATAGTTTTGGGCCATCTACACAGCTCCAGCAAACTTACAGAAGGAAATAAGGCCTAGCGCTTTGTATAAAACAAAAGATTTTATCAACTCAATCGGTCAACCTGTTATCCAAACAAAAGCTACTTTTGCATGCCTTGAATTGTTCTCAACGTATTACTTAACATGATCATTATTAGGTCCAATCATTATAAAGGATCACAAAGCTGTTTTTTTTGCATAATCGATCAGATTTGCGGAACGCAATCGATTTTCCCCTCTTCATATCTCCTGCTTAACACATTCTAATGAAGCAAAAACAACCGTGCCGAGTTTGAGATTGTATATATGTTCTCAATTGTTGTAGAATCTTCATCAAAAAGAATGCTTTGCTCCACATTTATTGTGCATGGCTTTTCAAAGATAGTTATTAACTAGGGTGCGTTACTTTCCTATCGAAGAGTGCCTCCACAGAACTTTCAGAACTTTCTAGCTGACTGCTTACCGGTTCCTCCACATAAGCCTGAATATTCCACCACCAATTTCCCACAAAGCCACTCATCGTTGAGAGGTTGAATGAAGCAATGCGGATGTTCCTCTCATCTTTCATTCATAACAATCATATTGAATCCACTATCTGAAACTTCGTGGGTTGCGTGTTTCATTGTCCGAAACTGGTCCGAAATGCATCGGAAAACAGAGGACCAAATGAAGATCCCATCTCGTTCCCCACACCACTGCCCTAATTATTCTTGTCAGTAAAATCATACCAGTGAATCCTAAGTGAGAATGTGGTAAAATTCTGAACTATTAGCGTAATGCATTATACCTTATGAAGCATGCTAATATTTTGCGGTTTACCGAAAGGGGTTAGTGATAATACTCAGGATGATTATGTAACAAAGATAGATGGGAATACGGACGACGTTTCCAACTTACTGGAAGGTAATTTTTCTCATTGACACAGTCACATTCTTGAGCATCAAACCGTGATAAATTGGTGAACTACATGGATGGAATGGTGGGAGTAATCAGACTCAACAACAACGTAACTCCACATGCATGCAAACTTAAAGGGAGAAGGAGGGAGACGGAGCCATTAACATGCTATCACACAGACACACAAATGGACACTAATGTTCCCCTCCCACACAAAACCCAGTCGGATTCCATCAATGAGTTGTATAAGGGGTATAAAAGCAACAAACAGCCCTTTCCAAAAAGTAGAAGAATAAAAGAAACGAGAACATAGGAAAAACAATTCAGCGGTCTCTTCTGTGACGGTTTATATCAAAAATACGAATCCATCTACCCCATTGTCGAACCCGGGAACTAGGTTCCCCGGCCGGGCAAACAGTGAGAGATCTCCACTTGAATTATCCCGTAAATAGAACAGCCCATCGTTGCAAGCTTGTAAACAAGCACCTGACTACAAACCTGCATAATGTGATTCGGTGTGAAACCGTCCAATTCACATCACTTGTATTAATCCAATAAGTTTTTTTTTATTTGAATGCGTATAAAAACCTTTTTATTTGTCCGATTGACCAATAGAATTCCAAAACTTCACTGTGCGTGCTCACATAGTCAAAGGATTCAGAACACAAATTTAGAGGCGAGGAATTCTTTTCATTGATTCAACTTCTGGCCTATACACATCAAACAGGAAAATGGTATTTTGAACGGGGATAGTCATTCAGTCATTCAAACGTCACGGTGGTTGATTGAAAGAGAGAAAAATAGGGTGGGGTGGGGGAAGGGTGGTGCGACGTGTTTCACCACAACACTGCATTCAAACTGTGATGCATCGTCTGTGCGATCGATCTTCGGCCACGGTAGATTGGGTTTGAATAAACGAATGCCTATCGCTTCCGCAGCGGTTAAGGTGTGGAGACGCAGGGACTTGGATGGCTGAGGTGGTAGTCGATTGATGATTTTGAAGGCTGATCCAGGCTTCACTTGGTGCCCTGATTCTGCTAGGCGATCGAGGATAGTGCTTCCTGTGACACCTTTTCCACCGGGTTGAAGCCAACATGGGCAGTGCTCTTTAATCCGCTGAGACAGCTGCCTCGCCGTTCGGCCAGTGTAAGTTGCATTACAAACTCAGCTGAAGGAATATATAGCCATAGATGAGGCCAGCATAGGTATTGGGTGTTCTTATTATTGGTGAACCAGTGAATACGCATGACAACCTGGCGGGATTGAAGGTTACTCTCACATCACGCGCTAAAAGTCTCCTAATCGGATCAGACAGGTCGTTTCCTTTGAATGGCAGTTTAATGATTAGTTGCTTAATCGGAGCTTCACGAACAGGCTAGTGTTTCATTTTTTCTACTAAATTTTTCTCGATGAACCTTTTCAGGGTATCCGTTTTCCTTTAGAATGTTTTTAATCTGATCAAGGTCGTCTGCGAACGTGGATTCGGAACATATTTTCCGTGCACACGAGACAAGGCATTGAATGAGGTTTCTCTTTTGTATAAATGAAAACGGATACCCTGTTTTGTCAACGAATTCCTCCTCCAATTCATAAACGTCAAGGTTATTTTAGTAGTTTGATTGTTGACTGTTCAACAGGGAGTTAGTGAATTCCGTGCTACATTCTTCCATTCATTTTTACACGCGACTTCCGCGGTACTCCAGCGAGTATCTCTCAAACTGCCCATCAAATTAAAAAAAACGTTTCATTTATTTAATGAAGTTCTTCCTAATTAGTCTCNAGTCTCAAAGGTTTTGTCGAATACTTGATCAAACTTGACCGTGAAACCATCATGTAGTAAGGGTCCCGAGTACAATCGGATGACCACGAGGTGTAAACAATCCAGATAAGGCATTCTGGTAAAGGCTTGTCGGTTGCAGAACTCACGATGCAGAACAAGCTGCAACTGCAAACCGTGCGCAGGAGAGAAATTCTGTGGTGATTACCGATTGATAGGGAACCACCGGTTACAGTCACGTAGATGGGATATATCCTCGATTGTATCAACGTGAAACAAGTCTGCGGGTATTAATTTGTCGCTTCAGTGAGAACAAATGGAACGCCCAAAGTACTGGTACTAATTTCTTTGGGATGCAAACAGCTCACATTTGCTTTGCTTCATATATATAATGGACATCCTTTGACCAAGTAGTATTTTATTCGCCTGAACATTAGCGCAGTAAGATGGGTTGTTCGGATTCAATCATATGTTCCAATGATAAATTTTTGATACCCTCAAAAGATTTCCAGATGACGTCCTCCCATCTTACAGTCCCTAAATCATCTACTTGATTTTCTGAAACTCATTTAGGTATTTAATTTTGAATACCTATCCACAGAGCGCTTATTCTGAGCTGTATTCTGGCCAAAACAAATTAGCACAAGGTTAATTTCTCCAATGACATAATTTTGGAAGTTCGATACTTTTATTTTGTCATTGTGCAGCTTTTCTAATTTCTGGTTCATTCGCTCGTTTACTCACATGCTACACTACATCTTCCCTGCTCTATTTTAACTTGTTCAATCGTTCCTCTACTCACAAGCGCATTCATCTGTGTATTGATTCACTCGTTCCTTTTCCGTCCGCTCATCTCTCTCCCACTCGGCCCCCTCCAATACGGATTCACTCTAATCCGGTCGTACTGTCTACTCACTCACTGGGATCCCACGTCACCTCTGTTGCAGATTCTCGTTATCGAATTGGCCACATCCTGCCTGACCTGCTGCAGTCCGTTCGGGGCGGACAGACAGGCAAAACAGGCCGGTCAACTCCGACGGTTGATTGGTCGCTTGTATCGATTGCTTGGTAAGATGTGTTTTTGTCACAATCAACGGTGGAATCGCGCACGATTTTATAGTGTATTTGCGCGTGTGGTTGAAAAAAAAGATTCAGGTAGACCACGTGACAGGGGATCGAGCGTGGTATTTTCTGAGACATGGTGCTGTCAAAATTTTCTTCGCTTTCCTAATTGCTCCAATTGACAAAATAGTTTGCTGGCAGCTTCTAAAGGATACTTATAGATTTGCGAGTTGTTCTGTTAGTTGGTCTTCATTGTGCCGTTGTCAAAACTGTTCTTGATTGGTCAGAAATATGGACAAGTTAATCTGCATTTTTTCTTGTAAAAATCATTTCGTTAAAAAGGAGAAACAAATTAGTTTAGAGAGCTCGTTGTTTTCGGTTGATCCTCCTGACCAGCGCTGTGTAAAGATGTGATACAAAATGCCCCGTTTCTACATTCTACTCATAGGAGCAATTTACATAAATGATCCTTTTTAATTCATGCATTTATTTAGAATAGCCTTGCTGAATCAACGAGGTTCTAAGACATGGAGGGCCCCATAACTAGAATACGTTTTGTGCAAACCTTTTTGTTTTGAAGCGCATCTTATCAATTTTTTGTGGTTGGTTTCATGCCCATCTGACCGACTCCTGTGGTAGAGGGTGGCACAAATCCAGACAAAGATAGTTTGGAACAAAAGCATTTAGTCTTCTAGCACTTATTCCGATAAACATGTGAATATTAAACCGGAATCCGATTGATAGTCGAAATGGGGCATTCTGTTACTGGGTTACCGCAATGAATCAGCATGAATGGACAATCAAGGACCGAAGATAAAAACCTCTTTTAAACCGATCCATCATTTGGCCGACGACTTAGTACCCGAGGGAACTGAAGTTGCTATAGTGAAGGAATATATGAACCCGGACTACTAGGTATTAATGAGGTAGAAATGAAGTAATTCGACACACCTTGGGCCTAATGGCCACAAAGTCCGGAAACGTACTACATTGATGTTAACTGGGTATTCTTTACTCACAATCCTCAAATCACTCAGTAGATTCATAAGCCCTGGAAACAACAAACTCCGCGAAAGATCCTCAGTTGATCATATGTATTACTCATAAATGGCAGTGAGCTCAAAATGGAAATGCGACCTACACTGGTAGATGTATTTGGAGAGCGGTTACTGAACTTGCAAGAAAGACCAGACCTGTGGAGATTGGTGGAACAAGCCCTTTTTGAGACTGTTTGTAGTTCGTACTCGTGATGATTTAAATAAAAAGAGAAACACGAGTCTGATACTTACCGAATACATCCTCCATCTGATAAATTTAGTATCCTGTTTGGATGTGGATATTGAAGGGTTCCTAATCACATCACCTCCTTGTTTGTAACTTAAGATTGATTTGAAACCGAAACCATCTTCACACCCAACTCTAAAAAGTACTTTCTGACATTTTAGAAAATGCGACGTGTAACGTACTTTTTTGAAAAAGTGTGCCTCAAGATTGCCGTCAGTTGAGAGGAAGTGTGTTGCATAAGGAGACATGTGAAAACCCACACTGGCGACTATCGTACCACGAGTTGTACTAGATAATCCAAGAGGATGGTCATCATTTATTGTGACGATTTGTGTTCCGCATGCGTATTTCGTGAATGTACTTCCCCTTGATTCTCATGCCCACATAAATCCATGCACAAATTTGCAACGGGGGTAAAATATTTCCGCAGGTGAATTAAATTACCCGGCGATTGAGCAGTTCGGGGACACACTACGGAAGAGAAAATTCAGCGTTGATTCAGTTGTACTATTATCCGGCTACGTTGTGTCAAATGACAAAATACTACAATAACTCACAGACCTTTTCACTCCTATCCCTCCCTTTGAATCATCTGTATATCCGGTCGGGAAAGTGGTAAGACGTTTTTTGACCTCTAGCTGGGTGTGAAACATAATTCGCAGTCCTAAGGTTAACAGGTGGGGACAATGTGCATTCGGTCTGGGTAAGCGCATCAGGTCTGAGTTCTAGGGTAAATCTTTGGAACCCCTCATTCTGCCAACATATAAATCAGCCGATTCGTCCATGAAAAAATGTAAACAACACATTTTTCAAACGGGGTCTGTTCAGAAGTGAACACATGGAGTCAGAAAAAAACAGTGACCATAGCCGAGTTGAGGAACAATGTAAAAATAGTTGTGGCTTCAAACACCAGCTCTTATACCCTAATCTGACTACACATCGTTCGCACAGGTATCCATCCCGACAACGCGTACTGCCCATAGTCGTTCATTCCACACATATAGCTTTTCATAGGTGTAGCGATGTGGTTGGCTAAAACTTATGGAATATCAACACTGATTTGAGCGCACTTCACCAACATACTCATCATTGAGTTAAGATTTAATTTTGATCAGATGGGGACGCCTTCTGTTTTCAAAAAGGGAAGAAGAGAAAAACATAATGTCGACTGAGTACAATGGATCCAACGACTTACAATGGAAACATACTACATTTACGATTCCGACATTCTTGTTCGGTTTGTTTGCGTAACCTGATGCCACTGCGACCACATTTTCACGCCAGCGAAATGATTAAAGAAATTGTTGACCCTTCTAGCCAGATTCACAGACTATTCAGAATGGTGGATGGAGATAAATGAGTTTGTGAGTTGCGATCAGAAATTGCTATTTGGCACAGCTTTTCCGGATAAAAGTGCAAATGACCCACAGTTGAATTCTCTACTTACCAGTGTGTTTTCGATCTGATGAATCTGCTGCACTGCCCAACTGCACTCACCTTCACTCCCGATGAGTTCCCAAACGTTTTTTTCCATTTCTGCTACAATCTCCCTTTACCTCCTGATTCGAGTCGCATCTCCTATCACTGCCGCCACCCACTTATTATGAGACTTCGTTCATCTGCATTGAGTAAACGATTGGGTCAACTGTTTCCCTTTCAACCGTCACCCGTATCACCTTCACTGTTTAGCTAATCACCTGCTCCTCTTCACCGTCCACATTTTCATTGTTTCTGTCTTGCACACCCCCCGTGTGTGCTACCAATTCATTCCATAGTCATTGACCTTGACTGAGCTGCGCACCAATACAGTTGTGGAGCTTAACACTTTGATAGCCATTACGGGCTTTTTTGATAATTGTTGTATGAGAGTAGCGGAGGAGTAAGCGAAGCGTGAGCTGCAAAGCAGGAAAACACTGGGCAGCTTTTTCCACCTGGTTGGCTCTCATCAGCAGTGCGCATTCTTTGACACAACCGAGGATGGAACCTGGGTTGAGTAGGTAGTACGCGCGTTCTACATGTGAGGTCTCGAGACCAATCCCCCAAACTGTGATGGAATTGTCGAAATAATTGTCCAAATCTTACCAGCTTTTTGACTCATGATTGATAATCCGAAGTAATGAAATATCAAGTTCAAAGATGTATATAACCTCAATGCCGTAGCCATCACATACTCACCAAGCCTCTAACCCTCCCCCTATTTCCGCCCCCTCCATTTACAGTGACATATGCGTTTGGTTTACTTGTTGTCATGCTACTCACTCTTATCTTGCAAGCCGCTATCGGTCGTCTGAGACCGGAATTCATCAAAATTTGTCGTCCCTCACCGAACGTGTGTCCCCGTTGGGCTACTCTGCTTCGTGCTGCCGGGTATGGATTCGACCTAAACGATCCAAACACGTTTACCAATGATCCACAGCTGTTGAATTTTCTCGCACAAGAATCGGCACGTCGCGGATTTTACCTCGTACCTAGAACCACCACACCGACTCCGAATGTGATGGGTACGGGGTATGCGGAAGAGGGAATTTATTCGGACGCCGATTGTACGGAGAAAAATGTGCTTCGTATGAAGTATGCCAGGTAAGTTGATCATAAAATGGATGATTTTCTCGATCTCGGTATCAAGGCAATTTAGAATCGGTTATGGAGGTGGTGGTTTATTTTGTCGACCGAAAAGGTTGTTATCTTCTTTGCCTAAGGTTAATGGCATTGCACCTGTTGGGGGAAAGATAACGATGGGTGACTTGTGCAAACAGAGGGCGGGAAGTAGCCAACTTAGGGGTTCCTAAGCTTTAAAATCATTTATGAACAGAGTTTCCATACTCAAATTTCCAANAAGCAGGAGAGAAATTGAAATCACCAAGTTTATGAGTGTAGTATAGATACTTGGAAGCCGATGCACACGGCAATAGTCAGTAACAGATGAGAATTGTATACACAGAGAAAAAAATATGTAAACTTTAAATAAGAATGGTACTGTTGGATTCGTATGTTCGCATTCCAAGGGAATAAGTACCAAGATTGCTTTTCCTTATCGATTTCATGGATCAGATCTTATCGCCTCCCACACCACCCACACCACCTCCACACATATTCTTACTATGATTTTCTACTGACACTTGCTTAACCTGCAAGTGGTGCAACTCCAACCGTCGTCGAAATCTAGAAAGCGTACAAATAGATGGATAATAAAATGGAAATAGTGTGTGGGTTGTACGGTAATACCATATTCACTCCTCTGTATGGGGCTCAAAATCTTAGGAATTCAAGAAATTGATCTGGTGGAGGTCATGAAGTTCAATCAATATCTGCATATATCATATATATCTCAAAGTGGAAGTTCCCGTACAGAAACATAGTCAATGAAACGGGGGTAATGAAGCATGACTTCATCATAAAGGCGCATCTGACTTGATGAATGGGAATTCTCGTTTGGGCCAAAGGATTCGCTCTGTTGCTCGAATCCGTGATGACTGAAACGCTGTACATCGTTATCAGCACAAATTAACTCAGCCGATCTCCCCCCCCCCGTCGTTTTCTTTCATGTGTTTATGAACGAGATTCCTCATCAGACTGACTGAACAAGTGATTTCCTGCCACATGACCACTTTACATGTACAATGTAAAGTAGATTCAAGCGGAGGTTGGATTAAAATTTGATACTATTCCATTGCATACCTTGTATGAACAGGCATAGTATACCTTAAAGCCTTTTGGTTATCAATGTGTGTACCTTCATCTCTGTATGCATGCGGTTTGCAAAAGATGAACATTCACCTCAGAATATTTCTTTGACGTTATCACCAAAGCAGCTTCTGCTTCATTTTTATCCACGGACTAGAAACCATGGTTATCAGCAGAACAAATTATTTGCTAATCTGCTCCTTCTTAAAGCGAAAATCACTCTATTTCTGCACTTTTCTCCTCTCAACAGGACATCATTTCCTTCACTGAGTGCCGCAGTAACAATGTACGCGACCATATTTCTCGCTGTAAGTTTTCGGTCATTGAATGTTGGTTAGCGCAGATTTCCTGGTCGAAGCAAATGAATATTTGAAAACTGATTTCCGATCAGTGTGATGAATGTGCTTAAAAGACACAAGTGCACTTAATTCATGGTGATCGACAGATGAAGCCTCCCTCTACAACACTTTTCACATATCTGACTTCGAAAGAAATGATGCTATTAGTGGCTTCCGGTTTGGCTTTCAGTATTACCATAGAGCCTGATGAACCCGTTATCGTTTTTGGCCGAGTGGTTGTCGTCATTCTTAGTGACAGTAATCTGTAAGGTCACACTGATATCAAACAACCTCTTCATTCTGAGATTTTGTGTGGCTGCATATATTTGATGAATCCTACTTCATATATCATAAATAAGACAACTGGAAACCTGTAGGGATCTAGAACTATGTGATAACGCCAGGTCAAGTTACATGATGGCTAAAAGTAGGCCTGTACTTTGAACCAATCATATTAGCTGTGACTTATTCGGGAGTACCATGATCAGAAGAACAGGAAATTGGACTGGTTGATGCTTTTGCAAATAATAATGTTTGCTTGTACTTGGAAGGTTGGTTTGATTTGTCTCAACAAACTAACCGCTATGGTCGTTACATTCTTCTTGCCCCTCAATGTCGGAAGATTCCAGTGGCTTGTAGCGAGTGCGACATAAATTGCTGTTCCATAAATATTTCGAGCATTAAAATATTCCTACAATCAGCCAATATTTTAACTGTATGGTGTGCGCCTGTGTACATATGGGCAAGTGAAAAGGTCCTCATTCAAAATTTTTATTTGGGCACACACCGTGGGTTAACAAAACTGAAATGCCCGCTTCACCAGAACAATTGGCACACACAGAAGTCTATCCAAAAACATAACCACCTGCGCTCAACGTTCCCGAGGTACAACGAGACGATCTGACCTCCGTGGAACCTACTCATTTAACTACCATGTACACCTATAAACGTCTACAACTTAGTAGGCCTGCATTCACGGAGAGGTAGAAACATTCGTTATCTGTCATTTAAAGGACTAGGCAGCGATGTATCAGGCCGTCGATGTGTGAAAATCTGAGAAATATATCGTTTGAATATCGAAAGTACTAGGAAAACCAACACATATTTTTCGAGTACATAAAACCATTCAAAGAACCCAGTCCGCGTCATCCTTTCCTTGGTAATGGCTGGCTTCACGCGAAAAGCGGAGGGCTATAGGGACGGATATTTCGTTATTTTTTTACTTTGTGACAACTCTGTGAAAAGAGAATGGACTTTTTTGAATGTAAATGCACTCTAAGACAGGTGTTAAACAACAAAGGTCTGACTACAAGGACAGTAGTCCTACTATAGGACAGTATAGAACTTTCAAATTCAGACCCATGTCTTCGAATTCTACACTAACCACAGCACTCAAACCGGAATCGAGAAAATGAATTTCTTGGAGTTGTCGAAACAACTGCAGCCTATACGCTTACGTCACTAAACTGTCGTGTTTTTCGTGTCCCTTTGTAACCACCAGATTTTTTATCAAAAATGCATTTGATAGCACAATATGATACAGAATAAAAGTAACGGAGATTCCAAAATTGTCTGAATATATCGTTATCCCAATTTGCAAGACCGGTGCGTCACAATGTTTTATGGAAATAGGTTCGTTACAGAATGAGAAGAAGAATAAAACTACATTGACAGTTCGGCGGCATGATTATGCTCGCTCTTTGTCGATAGTGCAGACAAATTTGAAGGCACGGAAAGATGACTGTCGTGTGTTGTGATGGTCATGGAATGCTGGGTGTTCTTGCGAGCTGTTGTGGGAAGCATGGGAGAGGGGAATTAGATAGGCGAAATACGATCGCTTCCTCTGTGACCAAAATGTAATCCCCTCTGATCGATGACCCCGAGCGGAATAGAGGAGGCGAAATACCTCGGTCGCATTAACCTCGTGGTTTACTCCACTGGGTAAGAAACGATCGAACCGTTGGTTGTAATTACACTGCTACACCATTCAGCTAGGATGGGTGTTGCTCACGGACTCCTTGAAATGAATCTCTACTCTTGCGGTCAATGCACACGGGTCCACAAAAAAGGTGAATAAGTACCGCAGAAAGAAACTGCACAAACAGGGAATGTATATTTGAATTCAAAGCACAAGAGTAGCCTGAAGGGATGACTACAGTGCGAAGCTTCGTTTTGAGGAATGTTTGCTTCATAGCTTTATTCAGTTTACATGTTGTCATCCCGCAGTTGGTTTAACCTAACAGGTAGCATTTTTCAAATAAATCGTGCATCAGGCTATTGGCTAAACTCGGAACAGCCGACCAATTATTTTGGTTGATCCATTTTTTAACTTGTTCAACTTTTGTGTCATAATTTTCCAAAACATTTCTAAAAATTGCCTAACCAGTATTCCCGAAAATTGGATTTTATTTGACCCACCCTATGTAACGATAATTTGACCTTCTCATTCCCGTTACGCTTTTATCAGTCAAATCTCACGATAAGGACAATTTTGAGTAGCGTGACGATCAATAGACTCGTTTTCCCATGTGTCACATAAAACTTCTTAAATATACTTGACCCCCGTAGTTCATAAACTTGTCAGTTCTCGCAATAAAAATTTCGAAAATGCACCTGATCCTATTTGACGTATCTCATTGGGAGGCCAATCAGTTCAACAGGTGCATTTTATTTACGTAAACCACGACGTGGCATCGCGTAACGGACATGAGCAGTCATAACGAGCTTTACCTATGATTTTCTAATGTAAGGGCGCAATGGTATGTGGAGCCCATCGTAACATCAAGACCACGAACCGGATAGCCTACAGTCAGGATTTAAAATCCATCGAAAATGTCCGGAATCTATTGAGGATGTGAATTTACCAGTAAGCGAGATATCTCGCACTGTTCGTGCATTGAAGACAGTAACATTTTATAAATGGGAACACTTCTGAAACAGAACAACCAGAACACGGATCGTAAGTATGCTCCGACATGTGATTATTAGAACTTCGCACCATCAGGAGAACCTCTTCTGCTAAACATCAGTTTGGCAAAGTCATAGCCTAAATCCTTTTGCTTTCTCTGTGCAATAATAAGTTGTATTTTCATTATACGTTAACGGA
>UZAN01045393.1:22301-32679 GCA_900618425.1 Echinostoma caproni
TTGTTCTGCATACATATGTGAGAAATTTGAAACCAGTAAACCAATTTACAGCAAGACATCCGGTGCAACTTTTATTGCATTTTTGTCCAATTGTTTTTCGACATCTTTTACGGATAAACCAATATCCGACTTGTTCCATCGACAAGCTTGCGTGGGACAAAATTTCGCAGTGTCTTTTTTCGAAAGGCCGAATCACTTTGCCACGCACAATTCGGTTCTTTTAAAACTTCAAAAGTTATGCGCTCCTGATTGACCGATAAAGTGTTCGTTCATTTTGAACGAGAAAGCTAAGCCGCAAGGAATACCAATCAGAAATTCTGACTTTTTCCATGGTAAAAGGTCGCATTTTTGGTGTGAGATAGCCACCATAAGACCAATCATTAAACCTTCACAACTGAATGGATCCGGCAACATCAAAAGGAATTGATACAGTAGTTATTAACGAGGATAAATGTTTATTGAAAAAATGTAAAATCCTGACATTTAACAACTGTAGATATTTTTATTACTGCCACAGTAATGCTTCAATCTAAAATTCGATTTGTATGTACAAACGAATACAACCGATGTGGGTGTTAGCGGCATTGAATGTTTTGAGGCTATGCAACTTTTCGCAGTGTGGACAGACCCGAGTTTGTAAGCAGTGGAACTCACACAAACCGCGAGGGAACGAAATATTGTGCTCCCTAGAAAAAAATTGGTATTTGTAAGTCACACCAAATATCTTGTGACAAGTCAATATAAATAGATTATTGTATAATAAATTTGAAAACTTGTAATTGCAATGGTCTTTTTCATAGAATGCTGCGTGAAGTATGGAGTAGTTTGCTCACTCGATTTCAGCTTGCCTGCCCATCCCT
Source organism: Echinostoma caproni (assembly GCA_900618425.1). NCBI lineage: Eukaryota > Metazoa > Platyhelminthes > Trematoda > Plagiorchiida > Echinostomatidae > Echinostoma > Echinostoma caproni. The sequence goes on from UZAN01045393.1 coordinate 23,162, forward strand.
TCAACTGAGAAGAAAGCCCTTGGAAAAGTCGTAAAGACAAGTTTATTAATTGAACCTTCGACTCACTTTATTTGGTTTGGAATTTGCGCTTAAAAACTGATGCTACTAGTGCTAACCTACCAGAATTACCGTCAATAAGCGGTTTGAAACAACAGGCTGAAACAGCCTACTTGTCATTCAATCCATCAATGTTCTCTCATTTGTTTTCTTGTTGATCAGGCCTACATCACACATACATTGCGCTATCTCCGTCGGACCTGCTTCTGTATTCCGTTAACTCTGCTCCTGGGCAGCTGCCTGGTCAACCTACTCCTTGGTTTGGGTCGCGTAGTTTATCGAAAAAATTGGCTAGAGGATATATTGGCCGGTTGGGCTTTGGGGCTGATTGTAGCTGCATACGTGGTAAGTGCGCAAAGTAGGAACGTTCCCATTTCAATTGAACACGATTTTCCAATAGTTATTCTGTCTTAGCCGTAAAACAATCATAGGAAAGCAGCACACTCTAATCTCTGAAATATGTCACTGTTCCACTGTTCCTATTTTAGTTGGTAATTTATCTTGTTGTGCTCGACGAAGAAAAGATCGAAAAATTGCATTATTAAGTACAAACCCGCTGTTTACTTTACAAACGCGAACAATGAATTTGTAATGACTGCATAGTAAGCTGTCTTCAACAGTAGGTCATTTTCACTCATTTTAAAGTACTGTGGATTTATTATGGTCGATTAAAACTGGCAAAAGGTGAAAAATATGAGCATCATATACCGTAATCTTTATTAATTATCTGTTACTAGAAGCAACAAATGTGAACTTGCATGAGTAAAGTGACGTGAACAACATCAAAGAAAGGCCTTCTTTTTGCCTCCAATCAATAATAAATAGAAAACATTTGTATGAAGAAGAATCGATCAAGAGCAAAAGGAGATCAATAAAATTGCCCGACAACGGTGAAGTATCATCCTGACTCAAATTCCTATGTCTCTGTGATCACTACGTATTCGGTAAAATAAGTGACTCCTTATTTTATGATTATTATTGGCATCATTAATAGTAGTAGTAGTCGTAGTCGTAGTGTTGAGAGGTATATCTGTGATGCTCGATTTGAGAGGATGCTGGAGGATTTTCACGACATCTGCCTCTACTGAATAGATGGAGAAACTATCGAGGTGCTTGATCACAGCTCAAGGAACTACTGGTCTACCGTTGCAGATTAATTTAACCCCCTTTCCCTTGATTAATAGCGATGTTTTAGTCAATGACTTTCCTCCGATCGGCACTGTCTTCGACAATTATATCACTAGTAGCAGTAATAGTAGTAAAATTGGTAGTATTAGTATTAGTAGTGGTAGTAATAGTAGTGCCAACGTTAGAATTCCTGAGGCGAATTGTTTATTACAAACTAGCGTTAGGGTATGGATAATTTGGCGTACATTGAGCGAGATATCTCATTTTGAACATGTCTTCGGAATTCCCGGTAGCACATAGGGTCATGAATTGAACAGGCCGTAGTTATCGATTCACTGTAAGGGGTCTTGTTCATTGGAAACCGTTGGAAGAAACCGCCAACCGCACTATTTTTCATACTACTCACAAATGTGAGTGGTACCTCACAACAGTATTAGTTGCAATAGTAGTAATAGTAACAGTAGTAGAAGCAGTAGTTGTATGTTTTCATACTTGGGGTTCATCTGAATTGTGTTGGAAATTGTAAAATACCAGGAGCCAGAAAGCGGCGGGGGCTCAGAATGGTATTCGTCATTTGTATATGCTATTCTCACAGTCTGTTAAACGGATCATTATTTAAAGTCTAGTAGCTCGTTAATACCAGACGAAAATTTACAACCGAAAGAAATAACATAAACAGAGATAAGTTTTCAGGTGGAAAGTGAACAATATCAGCATGGTGTATTTTACTTCGTTTTGCTCCGTTATACACAACGTCGACACATATGCTAGGATTTTTCGCAACCATGTTAATACTACTAATGAGTACAATATAGAAAGTTTCGGAAAAGGTTTATTCTCAGAAAGCCAGGAGTAAGCCTTGAGTGATCTGCGATATTAGAAACCAAATTTTTAGCAAGAAAATATGATTGTACAGCCAAAACGAGCACGTTTTTCAATCAGTTAATCCAATGGAACATCAATTTCGTTCACATGTGATCTCCTCTTGACTTCAGAGACACTTTAAAACTGGATGATGTCCTATCGGAAGTGGGGCTTCTTTCGATCCATCGAATCAGTTAAATCCTCTGAACTTAGAAGGATGTCAGTAATTCTGTAATTTAGAGATGTCACTACATATAAGTCACACAAAACTTCTATATCACGTGTATTTCTATTCTCTAGCTGTACCGTGCCCTCAAAAAGAGGAACAATGGGATTCGAGTAGTCAGTAATGCGGAACTGCTAAAACAATTGCATCGTATTCAACGTATGTTACATTCAAATCAAGAATACCGTCAAAATGAGGTACGTTATCTTGTTCGTTATCTTGTCCGAACATGTTCCCGGATAGTGAACACGCAAAGCAGTGGTTCCCCGGTATTTGGTAAATAACACTACCAGCTATTGAGTGTTCAAGATCATGAACCACTATTCTTTTTCCAGGTCAATAAAACTCAACGCAGTCCTTATCTTGGAGGTTGAGTGATGATAATTGCAAAAAAACATGAGAATAGTGGGTTTACCAAAACGATAAACATCAAAAGTAGCAATACTTTCTGCGATCTACATGTGTTAAGAAAATAGGAGGGATTTCGCACATTCATGCAGTCAATAAGACTGAAAAGAAACGGATGTAATTTTGTCCTAATATTGGAACCCCGGGGACCGGTGCGCTCACAACAGCCACTTGAACAAAACAGCACACATCTGCCAACCAACTGTCGTTCCCAATCTCAAAAGGCATCCACAACTTGGATCTTGAAAACTAGTATAAATCAGCGTGATCGTGAAACATCTACACAATTCTCTAGGTGGTATAAAACCGAGAATGGTTGTGAAGACCTTGAGATTTTAGTGACTACATAGACCTCCAAACTAACCTTCCCTGTGTTCATTCAAGAATGTATTATTTATATACGTTTGTGTTCTGCATTGAACGTCGGTTAAGGAGGAGTAAACGATATCACTGTCCAGCATTGACAGTTTTACAAGAGAGGTAAATCTGCATGAAAGTGAACCATGTACACTTTCCGCATGGTGCTAATACAACCACGCCTGTTGACCAATTAGTGGAATTAATATCACCAAGCCTCTCTTAGAATGATGCTGATTAGGTGGTTGTAACCCCGAGCATTATATTTTGTTCTGCATCCACGGTTTCTTATCCATATGAGGTTCATCGTCAGGCCAGTTTCAAGTCAACCATTCTGTTGATCATCTGCATTTCATTGTTCTCTAGTGCATGGGGTGCCAATATCCGTCAATTGAAAATGATTACTCAATAGCATATGCATATTTGAGGTGAATATCATAATTGTGACTCAAATTTGACAATTTTAGTGATAACTAAACTACAACCTGTTCGGAGCGATTGCTTAGAACATTACTACCTCACCAACAACATCTCTGGTGGTAAAATCAACTGCGGAGAAAGCAACCACAGAGAATATACGGGAACAGCGTATTTACTGATGTGGTCATAACAACAAAAATAATACCCTCCATTATGTTGCGAATAGTTCTTTGAACTACAACGAACTACAACGAAGACTGTTCAGGAAAGAGCTATTGCCGATGGAGACTGCAATTGTTAAACGAAAAGCTACGGCAAGGTTCAAACTGGTATGCTATCAGATACTGCGCTATCGGTGAATCACTACACAATCCATCACATTCTTTGGAGCCAAATGTAATTAAAAATAACCCTGTCGAGTTACGCAGACGTAGGCAAAACATCAGCTCCAAAGTAACCTTCAACCAATGGATGGGAGGCTGCCAATTCACGCTGTGAACTTCATACCGCATATAGATCAGTACAAGCATAAAAAGTGGGAACGGTGGCTATTTCGGGTGTGGATTGTGGATGCTGCAATATCACCGGGTTTATCGTGACAGTGAAGCTCACATAAAAGTACCAGCCTAAATCAACAATAAATATTGCTGCAGACGCCACGAGCGCGCTGACTCGTGCTTATCTGTATCCCAGTTCACTGGCTGGATAAAAATTATAAAATTTCAAGTCCTATTTCGTTTAATATAATGAGGTACTCAGTTTTGAAGAAGAGGGTATGATGCAGCTAAATAGGTGCTGCATAATCCTTCATTTTTGTTGCTTATTGGTTTCAGTTCAGGTCAGATTAGTATGGTTAAGATTACCAATGGGCCTATACGGCTTGATGCATATGCACTCAGTCGCTCCATCCAATTTGGCGACTGATCAACCTAGGAGATTACGTTGACCCGTGTCTACAGTACAGCGAAGTTGTTTGGAGGACAGACCCAGCTCGGGAGAGGCAATTTGCGGTGACCAAGGAATTGACTGTCTAACTACTGTCCTATTGGGCCTCATACATGGTCCGCCACTCCAAAACCCAGATCGTTCGTTCTCATGAATGAACAACCGGTATTTGTACAAAAGGCGTTCAGTCTTTAACAGTTGCACTTTAAACGATATGTATACAATTTCCCATCAAGCTTTAGCCATAAGTAGTAGTTATTTAACCACAATCCGTAGTTCTCTAGCCTGCACGCACAGTCTTTATTCGTACAGCTGTAAAAAAAGCCTATCAAACAATATCGGAATATTCTGTTGCCAACGCGTGTGGAAACACTTTATTTACTACAACTGTTGATATTATGAGGTTCGGTTCAGTGGGGTGAAAGGTCAAAACTCATTGTTCACTGACCGACGTGGAAGCTATGATCTATTTGTGTGACTCAAATGAGTTGGAAAACGGTAGTTGATGACGTTGTTCCTCTAGCAACGTCGGCTAAATCCCGCAGAATTAGGTGACCTATGAAACTCAATTGTTTTGCAGTGTTTGTGATCGAAAACATAAAACCAATGGCCAGGCTTTCGGAAAGAATGTGCTTGTTCACAATGCATTCTGTCAAAACACATTTCTGCTCATAGGTGATAATGATGATGCATGAAATGCTCGGGACAAACACGATTCTGTTATACCCGAAATGAAATTAATTGAGCATAAATGTGTTTTGACATGCGTATCCTGGGTGCATGAACCTGGAAGTTCCTACGTGGTTCCCAAATTTCCATCCTGAACAAACCAGATCATTCGCTTATCATAGCAAAACTTGACATCTACCATAATAGAAGGATGTAGTGGAACTCAACCATATCTCGGAAATTAATTTTTAAAAATCGACGTTCTTCGGTTTCCCACAGCAAACGTATGATGAAAATAATGCAAAAGGGTTTACTGTCAAGAGGATAAAAAGGGGTGTGATGAACATCGTAAGTCAGGAAGTTCTGCCACCGTCCAACAATCGGAATGACGGCAAAAATGTGAATGTATCAGTCATTATGCAAGCTACCCATAGTAGCAGTCTCAAACTGATTTTGCGCCCGATTTTTGACATATACCTAGAATAAGAGAAATTACTTCGCGGTAAAACTGGTATTTTGTGTAAAGCAAACGACGTGAATTGTTCGAAACTGCGTCAGGGAGTGGGGAGCAGCAAGCTAATGGAAATTGGCTCCTGAATTCCAAATTATAGGATTTTTCGTAAAATAATTTATGATGAGTATAATAACCCTGAAAATGCAGTTATGGTCCATACTCCCTCATCCTCAGTTATTCTATTACATTTACGATGAGTAAACTTATAAAACATAATGTTTCTGTATCATTTGTATCATCATATCATTTAGCAAATCTAACCAACCTCGTATGGGATCTTTTGGATGCACTCCTGGAAGTTGAGAGGCAAGTGATGCTTTCTTTCGCTTCCTCTGGCTCTCTCCCTCTCTGACTGTGTGCAATCATTTCTGCTCTACCTTCATATGGAAACTGAATGCATGACGCTTTCTGATCGAGAACTACGCAAACCAGTAACTTGTTTGAATCACTACTTGAACACGAAATAGGTCACAACTGCATGACACTAAAGCAGAATGGAAAATGGAAACGCAAGAATAAATGTAATTTTTTCCCAAATGTTTTGATTTCATCAGTCCTTAGTTGATCGAAATTCCATTTTTCTCTATCGTTTCAGATGAAGCTGATGAAATACCTTTAACCGCTCACAAGGTAGGTTTGCATTCACCGCATCTAATTTGTTATCCACGATATTATCCACGTGTATGCACAACACCGGGTATCATCATGTAGAACGCGATCCTCAATAGCCCACTATCAGTTGGATTGCCTTCAGCGACTCGGGATTCGATTGCAGTGGTAATTCAATCCAGTGGAACAACTTGCAAAACCTCAGTTTTCACCTAGTTGCATTCTTCTAACTTGAAAGGAAATTCTTGAAGCTTGTACCAAAGATGTTCGATCATAAAACTGATCGGGAGGCTGACAAAATTTAGACGTTGGCGAATAGATTATATAAATTGATGTTGGAGTGGGATAATTTCATTAAATCATACTTATGATTCGCAACATTATATTATAGTACCCTACGATATTGATCACGTCGGTATCTTACCTAAACCAAGCCATTTAAATGAAGACCTGAAAAACATTCCTTCTCTAACGTTTGGGTCTCCGATTATCACACAAAGAATGTTATCTGGTCAATAGTCAGTGCCATTATTTTATCCCCTGTGTTTATTTTCCCGATGATGGTAACAGCAATCAATTTATGGTTTCTTCTTCCAAAGTTATAATATGAAAAACTAGCTAACTGCTTGTTGTGTTTTTAACGAGGCTCGTCTTCACAGATTCAGTTGAACAAGTTAAACTCCGCGAAACACAGCTGAAACCACCGAACGTACCTCTTAAGTGGATCACCGAGCAGAGTCATAGAAACCTTAATATTCGCTTCCATCCCGTAAATCAAACTGCCGTTAGCGATACGATGCCAACCAAAACCAGACAGCCATGCTTCCGTGATCATTTTGTAGCTGAGTTCTGATAAGGTGATCTAGATAAAACGCTGTCTTAAAGATAAGCTGGGTTACAACCCGTGCGGGAATAAAAGGAGCCCTATCACTCAATAAGGGTCAGAGAATCAGCCTGGTGACCGCAATGAAAGTTCCCATAAGTCTTATTCACAAAATGAAGTGGAACTTCTCTCAACAGTACCGTGTGACAAGCGGGTCGCCCAATTCGCAGCTATCACCGCATCGGGCTGACCAAGAGGCTTTTGGATAATTTGTTCTGATCTACAGGACCACACATATAATATAGTAATAATATAGTAATCCAGTCCCAACAACAAACCACAAAACCAATTCTCGGCCTCAAGCCCTCAAACACAACTGATCACCTGGGAGCACCCGGTGAGTCGGCGAACGGAATACATAAAAGGCCACTGGAATGTCCCCGTTAATTTGTAAACATACGGATTACTACATTTTTTGAATGGTATCCGTTTCACTTACCTTGGCCTAGCCGTCAGACCACCGCGAGCAAAACGCTTCTCGTCAGTTGCCTGACTTGACGATTATCAATTGTGAGTTATTAGACATACTGTACACAAATGCACTTTGGTTCGCAAACGGATAGACTGCTCCGAGACAGAATGAAGCATTCACGAATGTTGATTAATATCATCTTTTCCTTTTCATTGAATCAGGACTGCTTTACGGAATCAACAACTGATTTACCATCATTACCACAACCATGGTGACAAGCTTCAGCAATATTCCAGTTCACTCTCTGGTTTGCATCCCCTACCTGATATCACCCGATCCAATTCTCGAAGAACGTTTCTTTCTTGATGGATTGTGTCTATCTATTTATCATTGTCTGGACCACAGCAGTGGCATAATACCATTCAATCCGGTGTTTACCATCGGTTATTGTGACTGATTTCTGATGATTGATTCCACTTGACCGTGCCGTTTGCTGTCAACAGTTGTGCTTTCCATCCAGAAACGGATAAACAAAAGGCAGGCAAAAATCACCGGAAGAGTTTTAATTGTTTCTGTTCTCTTGAAAATTTGCAATCTGTTTGGATTCAGTTTTTGTCTTATTGTCCAACCTTGCCCACTATCTTCCTCTCTCAGCACGAATACTCCCAAAGAAGATTACCTTCTTTTGTTTATTTTTCTTTTCATTTAATGGATTTGATCTGCTCGAATTCGATCCCCATATTTCGTTTCGTTTCTACTGAGTAATTCTGGTTCATTCACCCTCTAGTCGTGTTCGTCTTGAATTTGAACTCCCTTTTTGTTTCACTTTTTCCGTTCTTATGTATTATTAGATTGCTCATCCGAGTCACAGTCTAGAGATTATTTCGCAAGCCATCCAGGTAAGTGAATTGGACGCTAAGTCGCTCCAAATCCTTTGTGAAAACGACGGTCGTGTGAGGCCTGTAGCACAGCTGACAACGATAATCTCCCTCACACATACGTTTGTGAATTAAACCGTTCATTTTTTAACTTTTTATAGGGTACTGTTACAAAGTATGTCCCTTTACTTCATATTGTACTAATACAATCACTTTTTGCAGCTAAGTAAACTTCTGCCTCCCACTCGAATCTGTTTCCAATTTTCTCGGCTCAATGTATCCGATATTTTAGGTCACTTTATTCAGCTGAACGAAAAATACAATGTTGTATTGTTTTCCCAAGACGTAGCTTTTACTTTGCTTCAACGGAGCGTGTCAGAACGGTTGCATGTTTTCTCCAGCAACAAACAGTAGCTTGTTAAAAAAATGATCCTCTATTTCAACTGATTTTATTTTCGGTCCAATCTAATAGTGACGAAAGAGAGGCTTGTAGATTGATCAAAGAGTGTCATATTCTAAAAGTTTCAAGTAATGTGAATAGTTTTATTAGAATTTGCATTTCATCCTGCAGGGCAGCATTTTCATTCCGTACATTCCGTTGGCAAGTATTTTGATCTCTTGTTTTCTTTTTCGGAAGGCTCAACCCAATAAGCAAAAGAGACTATGAACGATGATCACATTTACCACATCACCACATCATCAACCAACCCCCGTGGCTCCCTAAAGAGATAACCCCTGAAAATTTCTAACTCACCATAAATTTTTGGGCCCGATCGCCCAAGCGTTCAAAGTTTACCAAAGCATACTCGTCAAAACCAGAATAAGTTGATTCTGCGGAAAGCGTACAGCGGAGATTTCTGTGGAGTGCACCGGTCTGCTACTTCCAGGACTAAAAAATGTGAATACCCTTGAGATTTTTCGTCGGCCCTTTCTCGCCCAGAATGGAACAATAAATGATGATTACATGTTCATTTTATACCAACGACAAATTCAGTAATTAAGTTAACATGAAATTCGGTCTAAACGGTTTGTGCTCGTCATGTACAAAGCGAAGCTAAAACTCGAGTATTTATCACGAGGTTCATGGGTTCACACATCCTACACTAAAGATTGACTGTGCAATCCGGGTTATGCTTTTTCATGCAATC
>UZAN01045396.1:9592-21225 GCA_900618425.1 Echinostoma caproni
CCACTTTTACAATCCGAGTATACATGGCATCCGAGGAGGAGGAGTAGAGTACGCGAAAACATCAACTGTATACAAGAAAGCCCGGTTGCTGGATGCAGTTTGTGTTCTCCAGTTGGTGAATATCCTGAGTTGTTTGTCAGTTGGACACGGGGAATACAAAAATACGTTTTTCAAGAAAATTTGCATTTCTGCAAAAATCGATGAGGGAGTGCATCAAATTTTGAGAACAACAGAACGGGAGCGGGCGCAAACTGGCCTACAACAGTATATGTTGCTACAGTCCACTGGGAATCCCCGTATGTGTGTGCCATTTGGAATATCTTTGGACCGAACTGATCTTGTGCGAAACTTAATTGCATCGATCCAGAAACGAACGGCCACTTAGAAAACCGCAGTAATTTAGTATCGAAATGCTCTCAGGTGATAAACAGACAGTGCTTTTCAGGTTGTTGATTTTATTGCCTAAGCGGTCACGGGAACACAAGTTGACAAACACGGTAGATTTCGGGGCTCCATCAGGTGGCCAAATAAAAGCTATGGAATTTACACGGGAATTGCCGGTGCTGGTGAAGATACCACACAAGTGACTGAGATGATGATAACTAGGAGGATAACTGATCCCAATTTAGAACTCACTTCTTACTGGTACTCAATCTGTTCTCGAGAACAGTAAGTGAAATATTACCAAAAGGTAACTAACTCACTGGCTTGAAGACATCTAATTCACATTTAGTCATCAAGCGCAACGAGAACCTCCCTCTTCTACATTTTTCACAATGTCAAAATAACTACCCGTAATGGTCTTGAAAATAATCACTTCACAGCGAAGCCATCATTGTCAGCACTCATTGACTGCTGTGTTGCGTCACATTCTCACACGTACTGGGGGAAAAACTGTAATACAAATGAACTCATTTCCATCTGAAAAATGCTACCATTTAAGTCGCTAGTAGCCAATACCAGTCTGTTGGGCAGTAGATGAACCATGAAATGACAGACAGTATCATGTGCACGGTTCCAGTGAAGCAGAGGTTATTTTGGGCGAAAAGATAGTGCACAATCGTGTTTTTTGGGTTCCATTTTCTCCCCGATCTGAAAAATGTGACAGAGCTCCTATCTACCGATAATGTACTGGAGCATAAGCGGCTCACTGTTGAAATACCACCAGTTCGCTGTAGATGTGTTCAGGTTCTCTTATTTGTAGAATTGTGGGTGTTATTCCATTTCAATGGACTGTTTTGAAGTTACCAACTCCAAAGTGATGACTTCAGTCATCATTTGTTCTCTCTTTTCTCTGTCTTTCTGCGCGCACATATTGTATCACATGCTAGTTTTGCGAAGTGTCATGGCCACGGTGGGACTCTCTACCTCTGCGTGACAGTACTCTCCTGGTAGATAATTTTCAATTGTTCAGGGTTGTCATTACATCGACCAGATGAGGGGTTCCAGTTTTAACTACTCTTATGCATACCCAGGTAGCACCTGGACGGCTACAGCCACTACCTTCCAGAACGTTGATTGCACAATTGTATTCAATAGAGGAGAGATAAAAGGGTTAAAATAATAATAATTTTCTTTCTGGTTATTCCTTCTAACTTCAGTTTATTAACAGCAGCATTTAGTTAACTTTCCTTCAAATAATTGGTGAAGATTCATTCGTAATTTGCACATACATCGCCTGATCATCATCATTCAGGTTATTTTACTCGAAAAATCGTGAGTGACAATAGAGAAAAAGTTATGATGTCATTTTTTAGTAAGTTTGATTTCCTTGATATCTGAAAAAATAAGAAGCGACCGACATTCGATGCCGTTTGAGAATTGTTTGATTTCCTGACTTTGGTAACAGTCCTCGGAAGTGCTTCCCGCTGTCTACTCCCTTCACGCACCTAAACACAAATGTACCTATGTTTTTACTACTTACTAAATTGTGAGTAGGTGAAAGTATTTATCGCAATTTATTCTGTCATAGTCGCGTGAGGTCATGCGAACACAATTCGGCCGAAGATCAGGCCATCAATCAGCTGATTGAATGCGTTCTGTGCATGCTTGTGTAACGGATAGGACGACACTATTGTAATCACGGGACAACAAGGTATGCGCATATGCATTAACTCACTCTAGCCTGTTGGGATCCGGTCACCATTTCGTCTGCTTCTCACAGCTAGGTATACCGTCGATAGGGATGCACGAGTTCGCTTCACCAACTCTGGTTGTGACTGCATTAGAGTAAGAATGTCGCAATCAGAGTCAAGACATGGCAGCAAGATTTAACATCAAATAATTACAGCTAATCCTCTTGAGTTCTGGGGGAGGGTTGGGGAACGAATACAAGCAAGTAGACAGGCAGGCAATGCACCATTCATGACCCATGATTTGCTCAACAACCATGAAAACCACTCTTATTTCCAAAGCGAAAGCAATCACTAAACCGTCGAATTCGAGCGAGGATATTCATCTGGATACTAAATTTGATTATCGATTGATGAGTTGTTTACCGATACCAATAGGGAAACCATAATCTTCATCAAAACTCGTTTTTTATGCCTTAGCATCAGTTACAGTACGTGTATTCAAATACGCAAACGTAAATGTAGTATGTCGAGTGGTTAATGGAAATGTTTGTGGTATTGCATTGTACAAACTTCTCCGTAGATAACCACTCGCATGTTCCTTGAGTTATGTGTGTGTGTTAAATAATAATTCTTTCTTTCTCACTGTGACTGCTTTTTGTACTACGGAATTTTTTACGATTGTCTTCTCGATGGTACGATCCGAATATTCAGTAAGCAGCAGTGCGGATTTGCTATTACTCAGTTCTTCCTTTATCGTATCCTTGGAATAGATCAATTGCTTTTTAAAGGCCAGATATGGTACTAAGTTTTGATTAAATTTTATTGAAACAAAATATTGGAAATCGATGTATTAACCGTTTCATGTTGGTCTGCAGAAAGTCGAACGGTTCACTTGGAGAAAGTGAAACGGATTCCGATCTTCAATTTTTCGGCCGCAGAACCAATTGACGGGTGAGCTTGATTAAAGCAATCCCATATTATCTTTGATAAAGCGATTAAATTGGATAAGAAGGTCGTCGACGTAACGGTAGTATAGTAGAATATAAACCAGAAGTGAACCAAGTTTTTACAACTTTGTGTACACAAGAGTTTCTCTTCTCAATAAATCTGTCAGGCAGGTTTCTTTATGATTTTCATCAACTCTTTCTTCTCTTCTCACCTCTTTTCCCCTATTATATAAAACAATGTCATTTATAATTACTGCTGTCCTGTTAAAACTTTGTATATACAACTGAAAGATAATCTATCCCCTAGTAAAGTCACTGCGACGACAAAAGGAATGTGCATACAAGCCTCAAAATGCTTAAGCTGTCAGGCACTTGTCCAGGCATGTCAAATTTAAAGTAACTAAACTAAACGTATTATTCTCTGATCGAATTCTGAGGACTGGAAACAGCTAACACCTGTGGCAATGTAACAGACTTCTCTGTGATAGGAAGAAAGTGCGGTCGAAGCTGGATGTGGATGCTGCTGATCCCAATGCTGCAATACTGCTCCAGTTATCGAAAATCATTCCTGCCTATTAGTTACACAATATTTGTAATGTGGAACCATTCCCAAACTGCAATGTGGTAACTAGTTGCAATTCATCTTCTGTTGCAGACCCGGATAGTTTACCTTCTGGAATCTTCAAATTTGGTGCTGCTTCCCTAGTTAGGGCAATCACTGGAAACGAATCACCTTACACTTCCAGTATCCCCGACCGTTGGTGGCCGGTCACAATCATACTAATCTACAAAGGATCCAAAACTGCTATCCTCTCCAAACGTTTTTTGTCCCATAGCGTTAACATCTTCAGTTCTCAAGGTGATTGAAAAAGATATGCTCAGACTCCCTCAGCAGTTTGCAAGCGTAAACCCCAAGCAATTTGTTGAATGTTTATACAGTTTGGCATGATTTTCATATCCGACAGACCCCACAGAGATAAATAACAATCCTTTATCTGGAGTGAATTCTATTCAATTTCTTGGTGTAACTACAGATAGCAATTTTCGTTGGTCAACCCAAATTCACAGATGCATTGGTAAATTAAGGCGTCTATCATTTCAAATTCGAAAGCTCAGGCAATCTAGCGTATCCCAGTCAGTTGCTTCTACCTCTGTGTACCAGTGTGTTTTGCCTGATCTAACTTTATTTTCCCTGGATTCAGTCTTCAGTCTTCAGTTTTCACGATTGAGAGCAGATGGCAGGGTGCCCGTGTAAGCCCCGTCGCCACTGGGTCGAAAGTTCGATCACAAGTGTTCGTTCCTCCATAGTCTCTTCAGGTGCTCATCCAGACGCCGTTTGAAAGCAGCGTCTGTCTTCTCTTCCACCTCAATCGCTGGAAGGGAATTCCAGAAAGTTGTTGACCTACACGAGAGTCGGTAGACTAACGGATTACGTAAACAGGATTTCAAACTCTTACGCCGCAGTCCTAATATTATTAGCCACGTTTTCTTCTGTTCCGAAAAGCAACATGGAGTGGATAGTACAAAAAATTGCATTGCTTCATCGCACTATATCAAAAACGTAACCTCCTACGCTGTTTCCCGCAAACAGCAAGGCGCATCTGTTTAAAGAACGAACTTGAACTAGTGAGGAGAACCTTGCTGGGAAATAGCCATCCCGAAACGCTCATCGACCGTAATTGGACTGAACAGGATAGGCCAACGAAAATGCCAAAAGCGGAGAAGAAAATGTTTTTTTATAAAGCTTCCATTCAAAGGCGATGTCGTCACTGAGGGAGTCAGTAGAGTTTTATCTTCAGTAGTGAAATCCACATTTACTGCCGCTCAGCTAAAATGCTTGTTCTCTACGTCACTAAACTTGTGATGTTAAAACAAAAATAAGCTGCCTCTGTTGACATCATCTGTGATTTTCTACCAATTCAAGTGTACCCGTGGTGCGAGATATGTAGGCCTAACGATAAGGCAATTATCTCAAAGGATCAACGAACATAATGGACGCTAGCTCACACCGGATGGGAGTGGAGCTGTGACAAGGTCGATCGTTGCTCATCTGGTAGAGACAGGATACTTGGTTGACATGCGCTTGGCATTTATAATCATTTATAGAGTCTCACCACACCCCTCGAGAGTAATAAGGTTCTGGAAGTTAGCTACCGCAAAGGCAATTTGCTTCCGACTCCTGAGGCCTGAACTGCACGCACAATGAAAACTAATTCAAACTCTCAAACTCCCCTGGTCCAGGAAGGAGAAAACAGCCTGTTCACATGACCATGACGTAACATAGCAATTTTGGTTACGTAATCCAAACATCACCCATATTTGGAGTTCTCTCGGGCTCATTGACAAAACCCTTTTGACCCTATTGAAATTGTTTCACATAAATGTGATTGTAGGGGCATTTTCGCCTATATGGTGTTTAAATATTTCAAAAGATATAGACTTGCTACCCGGAAACAGCTTACCGGTAGATCCAAAAATATATTGTTGACATGCCGAAGATGCTCTTCCTCGCCGCAACCCACAAATATTACAATCAGCTGAATCAGTCTCATCGCTTACAATCACAATGACCTGTCGGAGGAATAGCGTGCTAATTTTTTTAATTATTGATCAGACGAACGTTTCTGGGAGAGGTCATATATTTAGCCGGTCATATTGGAGTAAATTTGAACCAATACCAATTAGTATTCACCAAGAAACAACTGCACATCAATTTTTAATTTTCTCACTACACTAGTTTGTGTGGCATTGTGGTGCATAGTCTCCTACAGCAGCCATCCTGACAATCTGATCGTCAATCGACCAGTCTAGCTTTCCAGTCTTCAATCTGCAGATTATTCTCTGACGATAAACAGTATGTGCTCAACCTCTGTCATTTATCCATATTCTGTTTAACAGTAACATTTTTGCCCAATCCTAATGAATTAGACGAACGCTCACCTTATCACAATGTGGTCAAAAGCTCGTGTTTTTATCATATAATCATGGTTGCCGCTATCTTTTTAGATGCCCCTCCCCATTTAGGCCACTCTTTGTTGGTAAACAAACATAACTTGTAGAAAGCCCCCTCAAGGGAGGTGTTATGTATGGTCGTTTAGCTGAAAGTTTACTAAAGCACGTTGCCAAGGCAGTTGCCTAAATTAAATCCCATAATGGTCACGGTTCTCGATCATCACAGCATGCAGTATCCACTTCTCATTTGTTCAATCTAGTCCGTTCTCGTTAACATAGGATGTTGATCTACAATCGATCACTCGTTCCGTTTTATTGGACGTATAGATGCATTTTATCTGCATGTTCACTATTCCGCATCAGTCTGAGACATGGATCAGAAAAGCCCAAAAACACTCACTCCGAATCCACGCTTTATCGAAACGCGCTGTTTCGAACAAAGCGGATGCATTCAGAACGTTTCTAATTATTATATAGTTCTCCATCATGCAATATATGCTAGGCGTACAACAGTATACTTTGGAAGGGGTCCATAATTTTGCTAGACAAAATTCAATGTGTTCCATATGCGGACTGTAGAAACAAATGGGCCGCAACGGCGGCAGTAAACTGGAAATTGTCAAGTCTGATCTCCCACACGGCTTGGACGGACACAGTGTGGGCTAAGGTAGTTTATTTCTTTGTAAACTGTGGCTCTACATTAAATGGTAATTAATTAACAAACGATAAATTCAAGGAGATTTACAACTAGGTTACTTGACAATTTCAAACGTGGCGGCACAGAATAACGTGTACAATTGTGATATAGTCAAACAAAAATAGAAGTGTACAGTTACAGCCACAGTAAAACAGAGCAGTAGTAAGAAGTCACTGAATAAATAATCGTTCAGCTTCAGTCATTTGGCATTTAATTTTTCAGCGTGGGCACAGACAATGGTTATTGTCATTTATAATCAGGCTACTTGATTATTTATAGTAGTCCAATTGCAAATGCCAAAACGTCCGAATCCGGATTCCGGAGAATTTACACGGACAATACCTCCACCAATTAGTGCTACATTATGTTGTTCAGGTTACTCCAGTTTACAGTACGCCAATGAAAAAGTGCTCTGTTTGGATGTGTTTACTCAATTCCAGGAGTAGATATGTCTATGATCAGAAGGTTCGAAGATTGTGTTCCAACCCTATGAAGTTCCTTCCAGAGAGCCGTCTGATTGGCCGCAACCTCCCCCCAGAAATTGACTGCAAACCAGCGGTAAAGCGAATTTCACATCTGTATTTGCAGTCACATGATCGCTTTATATATATATATAAGGTGAATCTTGTTGGTTCGAGCTTGTTGTCAACCGTTATAACAACGGAAATTGTTGGCGTAAATGGTGCCGATGGGATGACGGGGTTCACTGCCTTTAGTCTCGTTGACCTTTGACAGATTGGAACGCGATTTCTGACGTTATCTTTGCACCACCGAGATCCTAATCAGATTCTTCAAAGCCGCAATGCAATACAATATTATACATTAAAAACAAGTATAGTTACATGCTCTACTGAACAGTACCAAAGTCATCCCTATCAGATTTTGAGGATTTTACGGATTTGAGTAGAATTTAAAAACAGGTTTGGTGAAAAGCTAGAGTCAAAGTTTTATGATAGGGATGGCCTATAAGCTAGTCCCTCTCTTGTCCCATATGAAATTTCTAAAAAGAATTTGTGCCATGGCGAAGAAAGGAGCGACAGTGTCGTCTCAGTTTCCGTGAAATCGACCCGCATTACATAACACTTTTATGCGGTTTCCATTCCGTTAGACGTATGCCATCGTTTCATCAAATTATTGGTTTGAAGAGTTCAATGGCATGTGCACAAACAATACGGGCNTAAAATGGTCCCAAGTAGTGCACACTGTCTGTGATGGCAAAGATTTAACGTCGGCATTCCAGTGAAAGATTTTTCGATGGATGTGCCTCGAGGTGCATATTATGTGGTAATGTCCGAAGCAGTCAAAATCGATGCCTTGGGTTCTGCATCACTGGATGCAGCTAAGGCACGTCATCTCCTTGAATTCGGTTGCGCTACACATCTGGTTGATTTTTGTCCAACATCTTCTGATCACACTGTAGTTACAGATTCGGGCTATGATTGTCCATTGATAACGGATATGAGGGCGAGGGACTGCGTTGACTCAAACCGACCAAGGTGATTTTTCATCAAATTGGCGTTCTTTGGAGTGCAGAACGAAGCTCTGGCGGGGTTAATCGAACAGCCAAAAAAATGAACAATAATGGTCCGATCATTCTCTCTCAGGACATGTACAAACATAAGATGAAAATAGCTATTCCCCAGTTCATCAATTCAACCATTCACTCGGTAGCATCACAGACTCGAATTTCGCCCCTATTAAAGCTCATCACTGGTGCATATCCATCGTCCTACCGTCCGGGATTTGAACTCCGGATCCATCGCATGGGAGGCGTGTGTTACCACTGTGCCAACCAGCTCATACCATGGCTGAACCGAATTGCCAATTCATGTTTGTTCAGGTGTGTTCTTCAGTGATAGTCAATCAGTTCGTTTGGCCCGGCAGCAGCGAGGGTAGACACAGATGAAAACCTGTTAACTCCAATCGACCACCAAGTCAGAACTTCCGTGCAGGATACGGGCTGACTTGCCACATACCTACCAGCTTTGACCGATCTTCGAATTTGATTCACAGTTACTTGTGAGTAGTGTGTGTGGGATAATTGATATAAATTGATTTGAACTGACTATCCTTCGGACTTCATCTTCATGCTCAGTCTTCGATTCGTCGATCCAACCACACACTCGAAAGCACCATAGACACCAGTTTCGCTCTTATTATAGCACTACTGATAAACTCTCATAAGAGCAAAACTCGAGTCTAGTGCTTCCGAGTTGTTGACTGAATCGATGAACTGAGGATTGTTGATGAAGGTGAAGTCCGACGGATAGTCATTCGAATAAATCAGTATCAGTTATACCCCCCCCCCACACACATACACACATACACAAGTAATTGTGAGTCAAATTCGAAAGTAGCAATTGTTGATTATTCATGTACTGATAAATCTACGTATTTAGACACATTGGAACTGCTGTAAAGGATTTAACTCGGTACTGGATTCTAGAAGGATGGTCCTCCGGTAATGTTTCTCGTCCAGATGAGAATCCCACAAAGAGTGAAATAGAACACAGATTGGAAACCTGTAGATATTTGTTCATATTCAAAATTCATGGTTATTTATTAAAAAAAGGCGAGAACAGCGCAACGAACATATATGAAACGATTGGTTGACTGGGTGTTCCGGCCGATCGCCTGATTTTGCTTATCGTTATTCTGATTGGTCGTCCCAGAACAAAGCAGTTTTAACGGAACACACTGACTTCTCGAGAGTATTGAATGTCATGCTCAAACGAGATCTGAACAAATCAGGAGCGTCAAAAAGTGCTCCAATCACAAACTAATTCTGATTTTACAAGCACAAATTCATTCATCTTCCATTATCCTATTTTTACAGAACTGTATGCTGCTCTATCCAAATCCCACGGAATATTTTTGTCCTTATTCGAAGTTAACATTTTACAATATGTTCAGAAAGTGGAAGATACGCAAATTGAAAAGATTTTTGGCCTTAATTAATCAAACCGGTTCTGTTAGCTGGGGTTAGCTTCCACCTCTACTCACTGCTCACTCGCTGCACTGAGTGATTTTACGTTTTGTAATTTGAGCTGATTAATTCCACTACATTTTTGATTCATCAAAAACAGACGAAAAAAAATCAATTAACGGAGTCAACATGTGAAATTCCTCTAAAACAAGATAACAATCACTATGCGCTTTCTTTAAGTAAATTGATACCAACGATCACCTGGTTTTGATTACTGACAAGGATGAAAGTAATTATTTTTCGCTTACATTAGAAATTTCGAGGGTTAACAAATTTTAGAGGTCGATTACCAACGCATAACTGTGCCAAATGTACATTCAAATTTGCCATGTTTAACTCAGGGATTGTTCCATGCATCCATTGATGCATGGTTCATCATCATCAACATCATCATCATCATCATCATCAACATCATCATCATCGTCATCATCATCATTATCGTTGTAGAGCGCGATACCGTGAAGCGGATTTCTCTGATAGCTGCCAAACTCATGCTTACAACGCATACAAGGTAAATGAGAATACGCACGGAGGATAGGGATTGAGTCTCTTTTAGGGATGGGAAAAGAAAGCGAACCTCGACTGTTAGCACATAGAGTAAACAGTCCAACGAGCATACATACTAGTTCAAGTATTCTGGTTTGATAAGAAGTGACAGCAAGATTGCCATTGCTGTCGGTTCACAGCCATGACCTTCAGTATCGTCAACTATGCGGTTACGGAGTTGTTTGAAACCCGTCCCAAAAGACGAGAGACACCTATTCTACCTAATCGTTCTGTGCATTTCTCCACTTCATCTGCTGGCCTCCACGTGGCTTTCTCCAGCCTGCAACAGCCACTGCGAACAAGGCGCGCTGCGGTAAACGACCGTCGGACATCCGCAAAACGCGTCCTAATCAACGGAGCCTATATAGCTGGATTCAATGCGATAGGTACTTCTTGTTGGATGCTCTCCCAAACACTCGACGACTTATTTCAAGGTTACTAATCCGCTCACCTCATCCCACTTGAGCCAGGCCACGTAAGTATCGATTGTCGAAAACAACTAGGTGACGGATGTCTGCTACCCGCAAATTCAGAGTTTCATAACCGTAAAGCAGAACTGATCGTACAGTGGCGCAGTACTCACGACTTTTCAATTTCAGTGAAATGTCAGGTCGTCGCCGTAGGTGTTTTAGTGTTGTGTGCACTGATCAAGCGGTAGTTTATCTGTTATTGATATGCTACCATCGTTGATCACGCAGTTACCGAAGTACGAGAAGTGGTCAACTGCAGCTAATTCCTCACCATCTAATTTTAGAACTCAGTAACACTCAGTCTAGGCTAATCTCTATTAGACATAATCTGCGATTCGTATACGTCCAATTCACGGGGGGATTCTAACCCGGAAACGGTTCAATTCAGGTAAAAGTATATTGGTCACTTGTTGCGAAAGTTGCTTCTTACAGAATCCATGCAGCTGCGGTTTGTTGATGATGAATTGCAGTAAGCAACCGCAATCTATTTGTTCGGAATCCGGCTAAAAAAAGCATATTTCATAGTCCCCTAAATGTGTGCGATTGAACTAATGTTAAACTAAAAGACGCAAACAATTAACCAACAACAACAAGACTAACTAAGAAAGAAAATAAAACATTCAAAAGGAAAATATAGTTTGGCTTAAAACAAAACGGTTGCTAATTTTTCCGTCGTCTCACGTCCCATCATCCCCAGAAAACCTAACCACGTTACATTTACAGAACAATCCGATTGGCTTAGATTGAACCAATCACAATAGTGCCCATGGTATCACAAAGACAAAACACGGAATAACTGTTTCGCTACGACCGACAAACTGCTGTGTAGATCAAACGTCCACGTTCAAAGCACATTTCAGACAAAGCTTTAGAACATATTCTTCCGTCCTTGCCGATTCGGAATTACATTGTGCCAAACATGTGGTGCCCCAATCTGTGTGTGTGTGGGGAAAATCTGCG
>UZAN01045398.1:18068-32671 GCA_900618425.1 Echinostoma caproni
GGGATTCGACAGGGATTTGAAGATATTCCGGTGCAGACAGTGCCCTTGCCACGTATTACTGCGTCTAAATGCTTGGAAAATAAACTCTATCAACTCTGTATCTGTAACGTGAATACAGTTTAAGAGGTCTGGAAAACAAAGTGAAATCTTTTGCTTTCAGACCAGAGATAAATATCAGGAAGCATAATAACCAGTATGGAAGGATGCAGGTATTCACAAAGGTAACAATAAGATTATATGGAACGGCCAGTTTCCTGAGCCTGTCTGCATGAAAAAAACATTTTTCGAACTTTGGTAAAAACACTTATCACATAAGCAGACCAGAATAGGTTATGGATGGAGGTGACACTGAGTTATTTACCAAAAACAGATTTGTCGTCTCTGTGTAAATCTCCGTCCAAATGGCTCGTACAAAGCAAACCGCTCGCCAAGATTTGCATATATTTTGATTATTCGCCATAAAATCAGGGAGATTATCCACCGATGAATGATATTAGTGGCCGATTTTAAGACTAAGGCGAACATTTAGTACAAAAGATCGTGAACTTCATTAGGGCTGTCCTGGAGAGGCCGGAAGCTGTCAGGACTTGGGTATGGGAAACTAGCCAAACTATCACCAGCATACTTGCAAGCAATAAACATTTTTGGACTGGGCAAAGTCTGTATTTACACAGAAAATAAGAAAGAGGGTAAAAAGGTACGCAAACAACACATGCAGCAGGGTTAATGGAAGAGTGCCATTAGAAGTAAACATGGTCCTACGGGATAATTAGCCGATTATCAAGACTTTTCAAGACTCCAAGTATCAGACTCCATGTATGTTGGAAAAATATCGTCCCGTGGGGTGAGTGTGAACAATAACAAAGAAGTCTGATGCGTACATAAGATTACGGTATTGAGGGGTACTACTTACACTGATGAGTAGTTCGTTCGAAATTAGACGCTTCGTTCAGTGTAATTTTTTTACCCCTATCCAATGCTATTCTCCAAATGAATACTGTCCTCGTACCAGCATTGCCTTGTGGAATTATAGCAGTGTTAGAGGTGTGCTGAAGTTGCACAACTTCCTTTGATTCACCAGCACTTTCGAGTTCTTAGCTCAACGGGTTAGATCATAGTTGTGAGGCACATTCTGTGCATATTCAAAGAAGTAATTGACGTTATTCTTCCATTTTACTCACTTTTTGACTGTTAATTTTGGTTTAAAGTCAGTCACCGATAACTGACAGCTGCAATGCGTGTAAAGTTGGATCTACGTCCATTACTCAGCTACGTATTCAGTCATATTGAATGAAAAAGGCTACAATCGTACAGTCCTGATACATTTTCTCCTGTTAATATATTTCTCCCTTGAACTTTATTCATCCGTGAAGATCATTCAGAATTATGATCCAACACATTCATCATAAGCAAGTTATTCTCAAACAGTTTAAGGTATTTAAGGCCGAAGACAACCAGAAGAACTTTTCCCTCAAGATGAAAAATTAAAAAAAACTTCATTTACTCACAAACAACCAAAGCATCCACCTCACAAGCAACACACTAATCAAAATCATGGGCTAAGTTACCGAGAAAATTACAATATCTAAAGCTAACGTCTCGGACCACATGAAACAAAAAATAGCCGTGTGCTGGTTTTGGAGCGTGCTTATGCTTCGACAGCGGCTGATTTGCATTCTGCTCAAATTCACCCTCCCCCCTCCCACCACAACACTGAATTGGTCGAAGGGTGAAGGAAATCTGTTAGGGTGTCGAATCGGAGCTAAATGCGGTTACCCACGAGGTCCCAAGATCCTACACAACAACAACAACAAAAACAACCGCAGACACGAGTCGCTTTTGTTTCCCTAACCTTGTTCGCAGCGCGAGTCTTTGAGGGACTGGTCTTTTTCTCATCAAAGCGGACATGTCTACACGCTGATCGCACTTCCTTTCCTTTAGCTACTCAGCCCTAGCCATAACATCACGCTCTCATTGTCTAATGCGGAAGAGTAGTTGAAATGACAGGTTATTGAGTAGTTAAAGGCATACAAGCAATGGTGACTGAAACATAGAACAGTTGCGGTCATATTTTGTGAATAAAATTCGTTCACGAGTAGAATGCCTATCAATCGGGGAGTCTTTTTTTCAAGAATACTGTCTAGTAGAAAACTTGGTGGATGGTAGCCTGAATCGAAAATATTTTAGATTGTTGGGTGATGATTCCAACAAAAAGAAATATCGTAAGATTCGTTTTATTTATAAATGTATTCATCGTCTAATCCGTCAGTAAATTATGCTATATTATTATCTGAATACGCTCTCCATACTACGACCTATTTGTATTTTCCTATACTGTAATGTTGTTGTTGTTTTTTGGTGGTGGTGGTGGTGGTAGTGGTGGTTAATCGTTTTCAGTTGCTGTCCCTAGCTACAGGGTGTTGGAGTCCGAAATTCCTTCCGAATCATGTCACCCGGCACCCAAATACGGTAAAAGGGATTCTCTCCATCGTCCAGTTCAACTGCTCGACCCGCTGACTGAGAACCTACGCAGTTCGTGATACCAGTTCATCGGATGCTGTTAACCGACTCCTATTTCTGCTGTGTGAGAGTCAAAAAATGTTTCGCATTATAATATAATCCTAAAATGACATATTAGTCAACCCCTGAAAATGGTCCCGGCGTCGAAGCCAAACTTTTCCCGCTCTTCGGATGGCACAAACAATCGAGGATTTTAAAGTCTTACACTTCTGAC
Source organism: Echinostoma caproni (assembly GCA_900618425.1). Classification (NCBI taxonomy): domain Eukaryota; kingdom Metazoa; phylum Platyhelminthes; class Trematoda; order Plagiorchiida; family Echinostomatidae; genus Echinostoma; species Echinostoma caproni. The sequence continues at coordinate 20,803 of UZAN01045398.1, forward strand.
TTAATACACATCAGATTCGTCGAATTTAGTGGACAGGAGTCACTTTGTACTGAGTCGTCATTTGAGGTATTACTGCATACTGCTTTATCAAATATAAGGAATTGTGGTCGTGCAATATCCCGTTTCCACATCGAAGACGAGCAACGTTTTGCGTAAATCTGCAATTCTTCTCTGGACAATGAGTAACCCATTAGTGTTGGTGATCATGTTATGTATATATACAGGTATTGAACAAACTCGTGCAACACTCTGAATTCCATCACATTGGTTCCTCCCAGCGCTTAATGTTCTGAGTCTTATTCGCGGGATTGAATATGATATTGTCCCACATCCGACGTAACATAGCCGCTAGGATATCCACCTATGTATCTGCTTCTATTGGCAACATGCCATTAAAATGTACGATTTCCCGATTTTAACGACCGTTGCTAGTGCATCAGTTGTAGAGTAGCAAAGCCACGGTAAAACACTTAACGGAAATTTATTTGTCAAAATGACTCACAGACCTCTTACAGATATTGCACTTTCATCTCGTTCATGTTCTATTTGCTGTTTTTCATCTTTGAGCACTAGAGGCGGTCGCTTTCATATGAAGTTGAAGTTGAAGCACGTGCACTAATCAAGAACTGAGTCATTGGATTTATATGCCTTTCGATTGAGTTGCCTCTCGGCTTCAGTTGCATATCAAAGCTTTGGACTGTTTCATCCGGTTTGGGTATGGTGACGCAACGAGTAGCGCTCCTCAAGGTCAACGTTTATGTTTCTTGGATAAGATTTTCAGTTCTTTAAAGATTAGGGATAACTTAAGAATAGTTGATAAGCAAATACTTTACCAAATTATTTAAGTTAAATGTTTTGTTCAGTTTGCTTATTTACCGTACACTGAATCAACAGACATGAGCAATTTAGAATAAGAGTGTTCAGCTTAATAATCACTCTCATGAAACAAGAATCATTCATGAAAAATAATGAATTTCCATGATGCTTTCCATAAAATATTTTTCTGACCCGTAAATTTCGAATTACTACCAAGTTTATTGAGGCATTCAAAGTCGTGCAAATTTAAACGGTGACAGAAAAAAACTAAGAGCATAGATGTTGGAAATAAAGTCAGAAATAAATACACTTTACTCATAACCATCAATAAATAAGTATGATATTGCAAACTGAAATGGATTTCCAAAATTAGAGTGATGTCGCATGAGTTTTGTCAACACCTATATGTATATATACATATATATATCAAGTAAATTTTATGTAATCGTATTTAAAAATCTGTAATTCAAACCACTCTCTTAATAGACAAGTCTATCAGTTATTGATTCATCCCAATTCTTAGAAGATGAACAGCCTACGGGTGATGGTTTGCCAAAAAGCACTGGTTAGCAGTGTCCATCTTTTCAGTTTAATTGCAGAAGAACCCCAAAGGATTGCATTTGTGTAAGTCAGTTGTAATACTATGGAATATCAATCTACATAATTACGATTGAATAGCTAGTGAACAAGCCAAAAATGGCAAACCTGTTTCACAGCTAGTATCAAACGTCCCCCCCCCCAAAAAAAAACAGTTTGTCAAAGTAATCTCGGTCGGCTTCAATCCACAAATATTGAATATAACTGCGCTTTGTGCGGTAAGTCTGTATGGTGGCTAATTATGCGGTGAAAACTAGGGGATTCACTGATTCCACTACAACGAATGCTCCCTTTCTTTTCTGTATGGTATAACACTTCACTGTTAGGCTATGTCATTGCATTGTGTTATGTGACGAGAACCAAAACGTCGCTAACTAGCTGCGCTATGTTACATCCAGCCCCAATGGTTCCCCGAGTTCGAAAGAAACACGTGAACTGGGCGAGACGTGACAGAACTGCCCTGGGGGAAAAAAGATAATGAACAATTTTCTTTAACCAAGGAACGACGATCGTGAGGATAAATTGGTTAAAATTGATTCGGCGCCGGACGCGGAGGACAGGTTGTTGTTCTTGTTGTTCTTGTTGCTGCTGCTGTTGTTTTGTTGTTCATCTACGCCACTGCAACCAGTCCCAGTCTGTCCTCATCTTGACCGGGTTATGATCGTGACCATGGACCGAACGGGGGTCACATGTGACACGCAACGATTGAAAGAATGAGTGACACTGGCAATTCATGCGGATGATCTGCTGCCCCCGGGGATCGTGAAAATAGAGGGGGAATTTTTTTTTTGAACAACGAACGCATATTGTACGTTTTTTGTCTTAGTTGCTGCAAAAAATATGCTTCGGTTTATCTCGAGTTATCAGTCTATAGTCCTGTTCGGTGAATAGAAAAGTGTTATGTAGATGAGGAGATTGACGAGTGAAATGAATGGCAAGAGAAGTGCAAATATAATAGATTCATCAAGCAACGTTGGAAATGAACACAAGCGAGCCAGAACGAAATGGTTGGAGATCGTTTTAAGGGTCAGTGGGAAGAGATCAGTGATGCGTCGCGTGCGGCTTCCTGTTCTGTTGAACAATGTATGAATGTCGTTTGTAGTTGTTCCGTTTCTAAGCTCGCGAAATGAATTTGTATCTACACAATCGGATAACTGTTCTATGTAGTCCATAATATTGCTCCAGCTGAAACTGAACTATTTTTTTATATTTCCCTCAGCAATGACGCGTTATTTGAATTGATTTTTGCCAAACAGAATCCACGATACTATTTTAAACATGAGGAAGAAAAATAGGTTCAGTTTTGTTGTTCCCGGTAATAGAATAATCAATTCAAGTGTTACAATCAATCCAGCTGGAGATCAGAAATGAGGGACGTATGCAAAATTTTCGGCAAGTGTGACTGATTCTCGGGGTTGGGATAATTGTAGTCTGTCGATTTCGAACGGGAGAAATTTAGGTGGGGGAGGGGGCTGGGCACGAAACTGGAATGACCTCACCGAAATAAGATTCGTACAACCCTAATGATCACTTATTATTTTTGTAAGCTTTACATGGCCCTTACGCAGTTGCTACGACCTTGGTCACTGTTCAGTGTAATCAACTAATTTTATCTTGTTAACGGAGATCATATGCTCTTCTGGTTATCTGAATCACACCTTTCACTCAATCACAGCAAATTGTTATGTTGTTCAAATTGGTGTTTGGCAGATTGAAGTCTTACGTTGACATTGTTAAAAGTTCAGTGCGGTCTCGGTGGGATTCGAACTCACGCATGGACACCGCCTACGCTTCTGCACAAAGCACGCTCTANCCGATAGCACTGATCTTTTCACATTCAAATCACAGGAACTATATTGTGAGCAGAAAATGATATTTTCTATAAGTAGATATTTATTGTGAATTGATGGATGATTGGGGATATCAGAACCAAGAACAAGATAAGCAGAAATAGAAAAAAATCTTACTTGTTCCTCAAAATTTCGCTTCTCAAACAGCTACGTACGCCTAATCACACCCTCACAGCTTGTGAAAGAATTTGAAGTTTTCACAGTCTTTTGTAGATCGTTTACTATTGTAAGCTTACTTTAGTCTCTTCCATTTTATGCTTCCCAAAAGAAAGCATTCACTCATCCAAGAGCGGATAGAACACTGTTTTATTGGATTACAGACAGGTTTGTAAACGGCAGTTTAGTCACAATGTACACCTCAATTCCGAAGGTGTTGACTATTGTCGTCATCATTAACGTACCTCATTCGTCCACGAGTGATTTGAACCGACAATGATAAACTGCTTGAACGAGGTGTGGATACAATATATGCATCCGAAACCGCCTTTGGGAATTTATTCGAATCTGACGGAGAAAACATGGAACAAAACGGAAGTGCTCGGAATCATAAACCAACCTTTGGGGAAATAATCTCCTAGTGTAATGGGGTAAAAATGACATGACTGGATGATCCTCTGGAGCGCTTTAACTCCCAACCGTATAATTAACTCATTTTGCATCCAATGCACACCCTAAAGCGAGTCGAATATTGGCCCAGATTGCAGAATTAATTATTCGTTTGGGTGCAGAGGATCTAATCACACCGTCCTAGTCCGTGATCGGGTATCTTTTGTCAGCGGGTAAAATATCTCCAAGCAACCCCCTTCCCCTACCCAGTACTTTCTCCAGATTTGCGTCAACCAGTGCTGTCGACTGTAGCAGCCTGACACTTCCATATCGGTGCCCGGTGTCTACAAATCGTTTTTGGACAAATATCCGAATAAATAAATAACGGGGATAGCTAGAGGTTGTAAACAAGTTAAAATGGAACTATTTTGTAACTCCAACAATGTGATCACTTGAGATAAAACAACAATGGTAACAATTGTAAGTAAAGAAAAAAACGATGAAAATATTTATCATCAGATCAGCGTAACTTCAGAAAAAAACGATACAAAGATGGCCAGATCTCGTTCCCCCAGTCGGAGGCTATTTGATACAGTAATAAAATGATCTATTCCCGCGATGACGGAAACCTACAATAGTTCCGTTGCTTCAGAATTTCTTATCCTTCCCAATTCAAATAGGAGCTGGATTTCGAACCATCGTATGCACAGGATATTTCATTATCTGTGATGTACATTTTAATTTTGACACCTTCCTGATGGATGACAAATAAACCTTCACAAACAAAAATCTTCAAACCATTTCCCGAAGTCAATTTTGTGTTCAGCGAGTGCTGTTGTGTGCTTCTGGTGAGAATTCACATGCGGTGGTGAGGTTTATCAATCTCCTGATTGCTATTCCCGATTGTCCGGGGAATAGGCAAGCTACAAGATTGAGCCAGTCAGGGAAATACCACACGATACAATCATTCAGGACGACCAAAATGAAACCAGTAGGTTGAATCACTCGTACATGACAGAGTTCAACAAGGAATACTGTAACTTAAAGAACACAGACGGCTATTGATTAATTTCTGCCCAGCCCATCATATACTCTTCGGTATAATTTTTTCAATTTTCTCTGTATTTTTCTGACAAATAAAAGCACTTGTTTCTTGGTAATCATGCATCTCTGTGTATCAGGAAGCTTTGGCTACTAATCTCCAGGGCTATTCTGATTGCATCGGCTATTCTGTGATCTGTGTATATTTAGGGTGTTACATTGTAAAACATTAAATATTCAGAAAGTGTCGAGTTGTTGCCACCTTCTCCTGAAAGTTCAACGTCTTTCAAAATAGTGCTCGAAGATGTCCCGTACTAGAAAGACTGATTGGACCTTTGGAATGTGCCATCCCATGTTAGATCGTTGTAAATGTCATTAAAATTCAAATTTTTATTATGGATAAATTACAGAGCTAATGCTCATTGAATCTCTACCGAGATTTGTACGCACTGGGTTTGGTTGGTAGTACAACTGAATAGCAAATTATAACGTTCAATCACGGGTGCTGAAAAGTTAGGTATTTCAATGCTTCATTGAGCCGCGAATTGAATGAATCGACGTTTGGAACAAAAAAAAACTTGTGTTGAGTGGGAGTTCCAGGTATTACAAACTCTGGAGTTGAGAGAGTGACGCCTGCAGTCTAGCCGACTTTTTGGAGCAAAAGTTTAAACGGATTTCCCCCGAGATGACAATTTCTGAATAGTGTTAATAGAGTACAACACAGATGGTTAGATTGATGTAGTGGTTGATATACGAGGATCATGTCTCCCAGCATGCGACGGTATTCAGACGAATAGAGTGGAGAATATGCAGCCTTCCACCATAGGTTTTAGATTTTAATCCTTTAACCATTTTGGTTACGGTTCTCTGCGGACGTTTGAGTGCCTTTTGGTCGTGAATTAGTCATGCAATCCAAGACTGTATAGCATGCTCGGTGTGTAGTCTAATGTATGCTGATAGCAAACGGGGAAATAAGTCTGCTTCGAACGTTCCAAAACATGTTTAGCAATGCAACGTGTTTTATAGCCTTTGAAGACGCTCTTGCGCAATCTGTGGAACATCCTAGATTCTCACGAACGATAACTCTCAGGTCCTTTTCGTTTGGAGAAAGCGGCAATAGCTCAGTTCCAAGTAAGTATTGAAAGTGATCCCTGTGGCACAACGATACAACCTTGCATTTCTCAACGTTGAATTCGATGTCATTAGTGATAGACCATCGGTAAGCGGCTTCAAGAGTTTTTTGTAGAGTTTCATAGCCTTCAGGATGTTGTACCGTTCTCAGCAAATAATAGTGCTCTTTTTCCAAGGACACCTGGTACGTCGTTTATGAATCCTAGGAAAAGGCACCGAACAATTATGGGTCCTAGTGAAACTCCACGGAAAGCTTCAATAGGCCCTGATAGGGAACCATTAACTACTACTACTACATAGAAACTGTTTTACAACTTTGGGATTTTATGACAATCATTAAAATGGTAACAAAGAAAAGTAAAATACAATGAAACACAAAAATAAAGGGAGTGAGAGGGCTAAAAGGACTATATCATCTGGGTAAGGACAAACTAACATAAAGTTCTTTTTATTGACACAAGGCGGCTTCGATCGGCTGATAGCAATCACTTCTGCAAACCTTAGCAATCTTGCGATTCGTGACTTGTAGATAATCCGAAATACCGTGCTTCGGTCGACCTGATGTTGCAGCATCAGAAGATGTCGAGCTATGGCTGGCGACAGAGTCTTGTAGTTTCGACCGTTGTTTCTATGCCGCGGACTTGACCCGATAGCGTCATCGGTCTCCGAATCCCCTTTGAAGTAGGTTCAGCCACCCGGTTACGTAATTATTGCACGTGGGTGCCTGCACATCCACAGTGGAATTGCTTGATCAGATTAGAGTTGGCATACAGATTTAGACGTTCTTTTACTGNTCAGCTGCATAGTAGGCTCGAGCTGTTGCCGATCTCAGTCCGTTTTGAGCAAACAGCTCACGTCATCACCTTTCAGTTGGGGACACAACGTGACTCGTGATTTCGGAGCCGACAGAACCCTTCCTTTACAACTCTTGGGTTGCCACTTTCAATAACAAACGCTTTGGGCCAAGCGTTCTCCGCTAACATTTCCGAAGGTTTTGTAGTTCTCGGTCAATTTTGTCTTCTTTGCAGATCCGCCTCGTTCTGTCGAATAACGTCCAAGCAAGACCACGTTTATACTCCAGGGGCATAAGGCTCTCGAAATGTAAATATTGGCCTGTCCAGGTCTCCTTTCGGTAAATGGATCGGGCAACTGTTCCATCTTCTATTCGCCTCATGCTGATGTCAAGGAAATTTAGTGTGTGTTTGGCTTCCGATTCCACTATGAACCGAATATTTGGATGTAATCTATTAAGTTCATCCAGAATTACTGAAGCTTCTTCTTCTAGGCTTTCTGTTATAACAAGGGTCTCGTTGACCTATCGTTTGTAATGGATGGCACGTTCTAGAACGCTATTTGCCTTGTGTTTGAGAGGTGCCGTAAACTAGTCTGCCAGGACTGGGTCTAGCGGGTTTCCCATAGCGACATCATCAATTTGCTTGTACACTTTTCCTTAAAAAGTGAAAGACGCATTCGTTTTGTAGAGCAATGGGCTGCAACGAAATCCTCTTGGGCATAAACCTTGCAGTATTACAATTTGGTCTTTTCTTTTGAAATTGATCTCGATGATTAAAATATTCACTACTTTAAAATCTCCTGATATAATTATATGTGTAATTTATGGATCACCTAAACCGAAAATAAATAAATAAATTGTGAAGCGCAAGTCTACATTTTCCTGTTTTCGGACCAATAATATTATTGCACATTTCACCACTACTCTTATTCTTTGAACGCAAAAGAATCAAAGTATTCTTCTACTACATTACTTTTGAAAATTAAAAGGAAATTTTCACTACTCAATTATTATTAGATGGGAACAGTTTTGGTGCCTAAACTTGTTTTTTTATGATCTTATTTTGTCAATGAATTCAGTTTGGAACGATCAGAAATTCCCTATCTACCTTCAACCTTGTTCTACGTGGAGGATACTAAATTACGGTCGTCATGGTAACGAACAAAATAGGTGTCATGAGATACTACTCACATCTGTGAGTATTACGCAAAAAGATGTGATTAGCGGTTTCTTTCAACTGTAAAAAATGAACAATACCTGTTGGATCGAATTACTCCTGTTCAGTATGGTAAATACAAGAATTCGCATTTACTGGTGGACCGTTCCATTAAGTATCCTATATGCGTGTAGGAATTTGGAAAACTCGCTCCATATAAGACATTTTGTTGTACATACGTGCCATTTCACCGATATTTGGACCGTTATTTATAATCAGCAACTATCCGCGTCTAGGCACTGCCTTGTGGAATTATAACACGGTGATGTGGGATACTTGAAGGAACCACCTGTTTGTTATCTTTTCCGAATATAACAGCTTTATTGAGATTGGCCTGTGGCTGTTTGTTTTCGTTCTTTTGTAACTACCGTGTACGGCCTATGTGCATTGATCCGAGACTGTTGTGTTACCTCCCATATGAATCACTTGTAACATTGAAAACTTGACTGAATGAATGTAGAACAGATGGTATCAAAATTGTAAAGTTTAACTGATGCAACTGCTTTTAGACAAACAAACAAATAAATAGTCTTTCATGGTAATAATTTTCGTTATCAAGCAGTAAATTAAATCATTTGTTTTGATTGACTCCAGTACGAAATAAAAACAGTTCGAAGTGTTTTCAGCTTTAACAATTCATCAAAATAAGGCAATATATCAGTTATTTTGTAAAACAGATGACAGAAACATGTCAATATTTTGCGAATAATTATAATATTGAGGAAAATTGATCTTAGTCTGCCAATCTCAACTTTTTTGTGGGTGCTTCGAGATAAAAACAACTCGAAGTGAGACTTTACAATTCTCAATAAAAATGAATCCGGTAATCAAAAAATCAATGACAAACAATTTTCCCATTTTTCAACAAATTTCTCCATAAAGGTGCTATGATAAAGTATGGTGTTTTGATTTGCTGTAACACTTCCTGCAACACCGCATCTAACTTACGAGTGTTAATTTCCAATTCATTTTTATCTCAATGTCAATCTAAATCGAGTTTGACAAAACGAATTATCTTATCAAAATTCAGAGTCCGAATTTCCTTTCTCACACTACTAACACAGCATTCGAGAATGTCCCTGGAGATAGACCTAGTTCTTGACCTATTTTACAACTTTCCGCTTTATGATATTAAATATTTCCCTTTCTGCATTTCTCATGTGAATAGATCGCATCAATCAAGCAAAATCAACTGAATACTGATAAAAATGTCCGTTGTTTTGTATTAACTAAACACTTGAGTCAGACAGACAAGGCGTGCAACGAAAAGTGGAAAAATATACTAGAATAAAAATGGGATTATCCATTGTCTTCGTTTGTAGCTATCAAACTAGAAACCAAATGAGGTGTGAGACTGGCCTAAAATAGTTGCGAAACGTGTGCTTCAGTCCGATTCCTGATACGGGACCTTGTCGATCTGAACTCCCAAGTTTTGCCCATACGAATTCCCAACCTTTGAATCTTGTATTACCACAGTAAAGTACCGCGCTTTCACTATATCTGTTCAGTAACTAGGGTTTGAGAGTGAGATAGGTATTTACGATCAGTGTTAGTCTACCATCGCGGGAAGCCTGGAATGTACCAATAAGATTGAACATTAAGTTTCATTAGTAATTTTCTGTATTGCTAACGTTTTGCTTACCAAAACAATATTATAGACGTTGAATCTTTGGATCAATCCATTTGGTGTTTCACTTCAGGCACTGTTGATGGTGATCTTTGGTATGGGACGCAAAGGGATACTAAAAAGTTCGCGCACTGCTGAAGAGTCCCAAACAGAACGAAACAGCTGTCCAGTGTTGTTTGTCGGTCATCATAAAGATTCCCATTGTATTACAAAACAATAAAAGTCTGACATGACGGATATCTGAAGCGATCCTGTAGCACACGGTTTGGTTTTTATACCATTCGTAATTCAATAAGTTGTCCGAATATACCATCATTGCACATTACAAGAAGAAGAAAAAACAAGCTCCTTTGCAGTGATTATTTTACAAGCTACTAAATCACAATTTATATCAAACTGTTTAGTGTGGAGAGAGTAGAAATCAGGACAAATTGAAAACCAAAGAATGAACATTCTAATTCCATGATCGGATGTTGCTCACAATTTGGTCGTGACAAATGCATGTGAATTCAGGTCATCAGAGGAAGGTGGGGAGATGGCTGTATCGTGAATGGTGTTGGCCATGCAAGACCTAATGTTTTCCGAAATGCTTTTGAGAGCATAGTGGGAATTAACTAGGCGAATCTCGATCGCTTCCGCTGTGGCCAGAATGCGACTCCTACTCCTGTTAGATCGATGGCTACGAACCACGTGGTTTGATTCCACTAGGTGTGAAACGACCTGTTGCTAGTCTTAATTACTCCACTATTCAAGCAGGTCGGGTGGTGCTCACGGACTCGCTCAGATATACATCTGTTCATGCGGCCAATACACCTTGTCCCACAGAAACAGATNACCTTGTCCCACAGAAACAGATAAATAAGTACATACAGAAAGAGACTGAGGAAACAGTTAATTGATCTTTGATTTTAAATCACAAAAGTGGTCTGGGGATGAATATAATGCGCAGGAAATGCTTTTTCCACAACTGTACTCAGTTTACATGTCATCATCTCAGCAGTTGTATCTCCTTTGGAAGGTACTGATGTGTAAACCGGTTTCTTCCCAGCAGTAGGGATCTTATTTGGCAACCGATGACGCCCCAAATATCCTTTTTGAAGGAAAATATCTCAAATAGTCCTCAGTTCCGTTTCAATGGTATCGTCTATACACATTCTCCACGCCCTAGTAACCAGACATTAGATAAGGTTTCTTGTCCGTTTGATGTAAATTGTGATGTATCCTCCGGTAGAATAAACAACAAATTATTACAGTTATCGATTTCTGTTCAACGCAATGTTTGTGTCAAGGATACATTTGCACCAGTTGCATATATCCTTTATTGCATGAATGCGCGGACTATGAGTGTCATTCAGATTATTGAAACTCCAGGGATTTGAACGGTTTGGGATGCATTACTGGACAAAAGACTTTTCAAAAAAAAATTTGTTTGTATATACTTTGATTCCAGTCAGAATAAAAAGAAATCGGATAATGAGTAATGTCCCTCGTACCCTCTATCTGATAGGTCTAGATTGTTTACGACTCCGACAAAAAAGCGCTATCAAATACGTGCGTCTGTTTTATGATCACGGCATAAATTCTCATCGCTAGAACTGAGCTCAACTGATTCCGTTGTTTGTTTGTTTTTTCAAATAGTGCACCACATTCTATCCCACCTGATATTCCAACAAACACTGGTATTGAGTAACAAGATGAGCACACAGTTGTTTGTCTGTTCAGGTGGACAAACGTCTGCTGAACTTCATCTCATTTCAACTGAGTGCCCCAGTATGAGACGGAATGCGCTGGGGGATACCCGGGAAATGAAACTGCATCATAACGTCAGCGGTTAAGAAGCATGTATGTAACTTTGGGTATCATCTCTGGGAGGGAAAAAATGACCGCAACGTCTTTTTTGCCCAAAGGAAGTGTAAGCCGACAAATCACCATAGTGACCCGTCAGCAAACATCCACTTCTAGGGTTATATGTGACTCCATGCAAGAATTCCACTGTCATCCCATAAAATTGTTTCACTTTAACTATTTCACAGCAATGGTACACCGTTTCAACATGAACAGAACGACTATGTAGGTTCTGATTATTTCACGCAGGAGTGTTTGTTGTGCACGTGTCATCGGGTTATTCAGGAGGTATCGTAAACCTAGTTTTCAGTAAAGGTGAAAGGATACACCCCCAAATGAATGCACATGTGTTATTTATCACGGTTGTGGACAAGAACGAACTGCAAAGATTTGCCGAGAATAAGGTA
>UZAN01045400.1:0-17010 GCA_900618425.1 Echinostoma caproni
CATATTTCCAGTTTATGAGGGCGGAAGGATTGAATAGCTACGAGGTTTATTCAATTGGATGAACAGATTCAATTTACCGAATGCCAAGTGAGTGATGTCATCCACAAAGGGAAATGAATATGGTATAAATGCACATGGCGTCACTTTGTCTCGGAAATCTAAAATGAATTAGATTCACGTTCGATAGGATTATCAACAAGAAACGTAAATATGCAGCACTATTGGGAGTTGGCGATAGCAGTTGATGTCCTCCACGTTTAGAAAGCATTTGCAACCATTGGTTTCAGCTAAGGAGTCCCCAACATTTAGATGAAGCGTATATACTTGTGAACTGAAGAAGACACGTTTTGAGGTGAATGCGTGGATCCGGAGCGCACGTTGGAGCAATTACTTTTGCGAACAGCAACCTGACGTTCGATCTGACTAAGGAGAGCACATAAAGGACGAAGGTTGGCAGTTAAAACTGTTAACTTGTGGTCTTCGATTACGAGCGCAATGATGGACCAACGAAGTTACAAATGCTTAGTGTTCAGCAAATCGTGATTCAAACCAAATAACTATTCTCGCGAACAAACGTTTCTAGTGGTTTTTACAGTAACCATTAAACAGCCACATAAATTGGAAATGACAGAAGCACAGCAGATCATATCAAACGGTGAACAGCTCAGTCATTCTCATCAAAGCTCAACGCGTGACGCCCAACAATGTTCAGCTACTAAAATGAGTCAATATCTGCAAGTATTATTGCACCATCTCACGTGAAACGACAGCACAACACAACGATGCGCCTAAATGTGGTTGATAAGTAAAATCTGAGAACTGATTTGCTGCATCACGAAGTAGATATATAAATGAAATGCGATTTCTGTTATGCCAACGTTTACTTGAAGCCATGAGGAAATACCTGTTGTTTTGCCTAGCAGTTTTATTGCTGCCGTACGTTCTGTGTGTGGGTGAGTACCATAGCTTTTGAAACGTTGTTTTTCTACGATATTCGTACAAGGGAATTCGAAGGCTATGACGAACATAACCTTTTTTCTTCCCTTTTCGTAGCAAACGAAGGTAAGTACTGTCAACTTGAACAACCGTGCTAGGATATCCTACTGCCTTATACATTCACCTGATGGGAATGAATGAAACGTTTTACTCCACAGTTTCCTATTTTCAGTGATGATACTTTTGCACTGTGTGTGTATCCCTCATTCGATAAGTAACTTCCTCACGAAATTAAAACATCGCAGGTCGTTCTGCTTGAATGCAGGTTCGCAAACGATTCAGTCATTAGTGGTTCTTAGGAAAGTCATATATTTGGACAAATCATTCAACATATTGTTTGAGTGATTCCATTTTCCGCGAAGAAAGTAGTGCCATGCTTGTATTTTATTCACTAATTCGCATCCGTTACGTAGACAGAATCTTTCAGTACTGAGTGATCGATAGTTATATCGAAACATGTGAACTTTTTACTGCGTTTTTAGCCAATTATTCTTGATTTAAACAAATGTATAAATATGAAAGCAATGACATGATTACGCAGGACCACTTCACATGAACGCTTACAAATAATGAAAAAAATATAGAAAAACGTTTGGATTACACAAAATTCGACAAGGAGTTATTAAGAAATCACTTCCTTTCATATACAATTCCAAAACTGCTTTCTGGATTCAGCACTACGGAATTTTGTTTAATTACCGGTGACTAAAGTGATTGGTTTACTTAAACGCTACAGTAAGCCTACTCGGTTGCAAATGTTGGTATCCGAGGAATCAAATAGGTGAATACTTATTGCTGCAAACCCATTTTCGTCATGTCTTTATTGCATCATATCAGGACAGTTGACTGAAACTCGCAACCTCTTTCTATTATTTCAGGAGACCCGCAGGGTGAGTAAATTGAGTAGAACTGGGCTGAAGATTGTCTACTGTACGAATGTTTCTCTGCATCTGAACTAATGCACGGCCATCATGAATGATAAAGGAACAATGAGACGGATAACCTGTCCGGAATGATCACTCTCTTGTGTTAGAATTATAGGAGTATGATCTTTACTCAGCTGAAACCATATAATGTAAGCGTCTACCCAAGATCGGTTTCCAAAGAGTATTAGATTTTGCGCACGAAGTTGCATTTGCAATTGAACATGCGTTCGGTTCGCATACACATTTTATCTTTGTACCAGTTAAGTTGCCACCCACACATGATGCACATTGGTGAACATTATTATCCCTCACTGGGTGTAATTGTTTAGCAGCAGATCTCGCTGAGCATTCGCATTAACAATACGCAGAGCATGTTGAAATAAGAGTTTACTTTCTATTGTGGAGGGAATTTGTGCTACTTGTAATGCTTCTTAGTAAAATGCTTTGCTCTCTACGCGGCTGTCGGCACACATTGTGTTTGTGCTCTCACCATTTTCAGATTAATTATTTGTCTGGTGTCCATAAACACAACCGTCACTTATCATTCCTATCGATCAAATATAAAAAACCTCGAGAGTTAAATTTTATTATTCTAGTAAGTTCATGTATAAAAACGGTCGAAGATCTGACTGGTTAACATTGATACATAAATAAAAGCCTATGGTGCTCTGCTGCAATAATGAACATGGTAGAGTTTAACAGCAACATGCAATGTTATCTTGATAGATAGCAGTTCAGTTGTTTCCTATTTTTGCGAAAAGTAAAATAATCATTTCCACACCAACTGGAGTAGCTTCGAAGTAAATACCGACGAAAGTATTTTCGCTATTTCAACAGGAAATCTTTGGGCGTTCTTGCAGGAGGTATAGCCGCGTAAAGTCTGAATCAGAGGCAGTTTATTCGCACTTCTCAGCGTGGAGTGTGATTGTATAAAACAGTGGAAAATTGACAGTCTTATTTCACACAGCCCAAACTACCCGACACCAGATCCGAACGATCGCAATTCGGACATATAATAGACCATGTGCAACCAGGCTCGGTAATGGTCTACTTGATGGAGGATGCACTAACCAACCTCCAACTAAATACACGCAATTCGTGAAACATTACATATCCGAATGAATCATGGTATATTGCACACCAAATAGTAGGTGTCTACTGACTTCTTAGCCGAACCTATCCAATATAAGCATCTAACGAAGATCGATGTATTAGGAAGTATTAAACTTTGCACACGTAGTTTCATGTGAACTAAAAATGCTTTTGATCAAAATAAACGTTTTTTGATAATAGTTACGTTGTTATCTGTGCATATTAGGCATCGGTGAAACTGATTCTTAAACTCCGTTTGTCCTGTATTCAGTAGCACCAGCAGTCGCAGCAGCAGCAGCAGCAGCAGAACAACCCCATAAGTGTTCTCATTATCAATAAACAGAGAACATTTAAATACGATTTCACGTTTGCTTACGGAGTGACTTTGTATTGCCTGTAAAAATGTTCAATAAAATGCTATTCTCTCTTCGCGGCTGTCGGCACACATTCTGTTTTCAGTACGCAGAGCATGGGAACACAACCCGATGCCCAACATATTGCTCCCGACATTTCCAATTTCATTATTTGTCTCGGGTTAATGAATAGAACCGTCAGTTATTATTGTAATTTACCAAAAAGAGAATACTCGAGAATGAAGTCGCATTATTATCGTAGGTTTATATATATCATAATGGACGGTCTGTTTGGATTTCATGGTAGGTAGATATCAGCCTGTAGACCTCTAATCAACATGGTAATGTTGAACAGTATCGAATCGTTGAACCGTGATGAAGACGAGATTATATGCTTTTGTTTCAAATGCAAAAGATGAAACAATCATTTCCAAGCCAACACAAACGTCGTCTAATGAAAACCGACAAAGATATTCCTTGGAGTCCGAGGGACAAATAGCTAGGCTTTCTTGCAGGGAGTACAGCTGCGTAGATTCTGAAGCAGTGGCAGTTTACCTGCGTCGTTTCAGATCAGAGTGCAATCGTATTAGGCATTGGACAATTGAGTGCTTCACTTCTAAAGGGTCATATTATCTGGTGCATAATTGGGCTTAATGCAAACATGGTATATAATAGACCTTGCTAAAACCAATGTCGATGTTGGCCAACATGATGGAACGTGGAGATTCAAGCATTGAACTTAAAATAAGCACCTCATGACAGGTTACATTTGCGAATAAATAAAGCTACGTGAGTGCAGCTTTCTTTGCTCCCCGTAAAAATTTACTAGAAGGTGACATGCTCTTGGATTTAATAGCTGACTGAGTAATTTCTGATGTGGTCCAAATATGAACACAGCAGTATTTTTAATAAAATAAATGCGATCAGCGATAAATCTTTCTTGCGTGAACAGGCTTATTATTGTCTCTCGTTCGGCTCAAATGATCATAGGTTGCGTGAATCCGAATGCATAGTATTGCCTGACTTTGTACTCAAACGGGCTTATTCCAGTTTATGGTCTGACGATGTTCATATGACAAGATAACATCCTCACCGCCTTTCACCAATTCGACGAGCTTTGGCAAGATTAACGGCGGATATCGGCGCGTTTTAAGATGATGACAAAAACCTACACCGTTTCATTGATGGAAGCACATTTAGTAACTTCTCAACATTTACAACATTAACTGTCAAGATCTTTGTGTCGAGAGCAAATGAAGTAACGGTTTCTCCATTTAATTCGATTCATTAATTCGAATGACAAACTCCTGTTGTTACTTCTTGAGGTTGGATCCGCGCATCATGAATCTCACTGTGAAAAAAGGTATTGTATGTGGAATGAGTTTCCTTTAGGCAATTCTTCTAATGGATAAGAGCAAATTATATTTCATTGTCGATGCAGTCGTTCCTAAATTAGTATTTCAGTGGTTGCTGAAATTTTTGTTCAGTTTCGTGAGAAATGCTTTATTAGATTCCCGTCCTTGTTGGTCAGTAATGATCTGAACAATGATCAATTATGATTAATTCTAAGGCAGTTGATTGATAGTTGTAAATTTTGTCTGTCCTATTCGAGAAGGACATAATGTAATTGTACTGAGTTGAATAGAACCAGGTTCAATAATTTATAGTGTGATAAACTGTCTGCAATCATACTAATATAAATAACATCATTAGCCGTCAGCAAACTGTGAGACAGTCATTCTGTATACATTGACTACTCATAGTAATTGAACCACCCATACGCAACAAATCAGATTGAACCAAGACACATGCCCAAAGCATATACGTTCTACGAATCATGATATATTTTGCATTAGCGAAAAACGTTTGATTTTCCTACCACTTTTCTTTTACAATTAGTTGCATTTTCACCACTTCATAAAGATCATTGTCGAAGTTTGGAGCTTTAATCAATATGTTTCAATCCGTTTCTCATATTTCAATAGCAGAAGGCGTTAAGTGGACATATGTTTACTGATAATCTCACACTATTGGAGTCTGAACCTTCTTTTTCTCGTGAAGTTCCTTCGGGATACTTCTTGTGTTTCTCACTGAAAGCCAGTTTTTCTAAGGAGTTTCTTGGAACACATTCTGATTTGAATGAGGGGGCCATAAAATATCAGGGGAAGTAAACAGTATTTTCCTCATCATGTTTATTCGTATAATTTGTCCGTGGTCAATAATCAGAACCTTGGTCTACCTTTATAATTCACCATACATATAACACAGGAAATAGGAATTAAAACTCAAATTAGGTCCTGAGTTGATAAATTGAATAACCAGCGATTTCTGGTTGATGATATACGAGCATATCGGCAGATTAATACATATATGTGTCGATCCATCGAATCACTGGACATCGTTGTTCTTATGTAGTGTAGTGTTTGGCGCACGTGGTTGCATGTATACTAGAATATTCCTCCAGTTGTCGTTTCAATTTTACTCTTATTAATAATAACTCATAATAGCTCAGTCATTCATTATATTCATTGCTGAATCTTATTGTTCAAAGCTGGTTGTCAATTTTCAGCGGCAGATCGAGGTGAATATTCTCATTGTCAATAGGTAGAGCATGTTTAAACAAGTTTTCCTGTTTGTTGTGGAGGGTAGTTGTGCTGCTTGTAATGCTCTGCTGTCTACGCGGCTGTCAGCACACATTGTGTTTGGCGTACGCAGGGAATGGTAATCGACCCGATGTCTAACTTATTACTCCTGCCATTTTCAGTTTTATTATTCATCATACACAGCGTCGTCGATACTGAGGTCCTACTATTCTCTTGAGTTCTTGTATGAAATAATCATCGTTCTGAATAGTTAGTATTTAAAAGGGAAGTAGTTCATTGTTGTTTTCCCCTCCATAAACGTTCCATAGTAAATGCGTTGTTAACTCTAATAATGCATTTTATTTCCATAAACATTTCAGTTTTACTACCGGTTACCTTGTCACGCATGTATATATGTCATTGGCGAAACTTGTTTTTCAACGCTCTTTGTGGTTTTTCAGCAGAGAAATCCGGCAAGCGTTCGCGTTATATATATGGAGAGCATTTTCATAGTGCAACTAAATGTCCAAAGTTTTGATCCCACCATTTTCATAACCGTCCCTTGTCAGTCTCATTCACCAAACGAGTTCTTATTATTACCGTGAAATTTCTATAAAATCATAACCGAACTGATGGCATGGTATTATTAAATGTATGTTATGCTGTGGTCCTCTCCCGCAATAATTAACGTGGTATTCTTCAACAAAATAAAAAAATGTTATTTTGAGGGAGAGCGCATTAGTTGTTCCAATTCGGAATGACCTATGCATCACCAATCATAGAGGGGAATGTGAGATAGAAAGTGGAGCTTGCAACATCTAACCCGAATCAAGCAGTTCGTTATACGTTTCATTTCCGAATGAAGATTGTTGCATAAGCGCAGCACGTTTTCTTTCCCAGAAATTTCTGAGAACATGAGACATAATCGGAAATTAAATATTTTGAAGAATTTCAAAGGACAATTCGTCGTTTATATAGAAATGAAGCCCAAACTGAAAAGCCCGGAAGCACTGGACAGCTGTTTCAAACTGGTTGGGTCTCAACAACAGTGCGAATTGATCGACCGACTGGAGATTAAAGAAATACGAACATATGTAATCCAAATAGGTACACTAGGAATAATTGTAGTGAAATGATCAAGGTGGGTACATTGACTAGAACCATCATGAAAACTCGCAATTCACTTGAATTGTCTGCAGCCGAATTAACGTAATTGTCATAAACATGTAACAACTGTGAGACAGTTATTCCGTAAAAAAGGACTACTGAAATCAGTTGAACCATTCCAGTTTTCCACAAAATCGGGTAGCCGATCATCGTGCGGCTAAACACGTGGAGCCTAGGCACCCAATCATTTTTTCTTTGAGTGGAATATTTTGCGCAAGCAGTTATTCGGTTCAATAGAAGCGTTTCATATTCCCAAAACGTTTCGTTTTGAACTTATTGACATTTTCAATATTTATTATGTTTTATGTCGAAGCTTAGAGTTTTAATTCTCACTCCTTCACACTGTTCCGCATGTTTCACTATCAGAAGGCGGTAAGTCATCCAATCTTCACTTATAATCACACACAGTTGAAATATGAACTTGCTTTCGCTCCTGAAGTTCCGTCGGGATACTTCTTGTGTTCTTCATTGAATGCCAGTAGTCTTAACCAGGTCAACCAAACACATTGTGGATGGAATCAGAAGGCAATTTAGTATCAGCACAGGTCAACAGCATTTTTCACCAAAAAAATCAACATTATTTTATCATTTTGATTAAACAAAGAAATATAGCCATTGAATGCAGAAAGCCTCAATCACGTCGTGGTTGATACAAAAAATAACTAAACATTCCTTTCTCAAGTTGGACAAAAGACCATACCAGTAGATATATACCCGTATATCGTGATACATCCAAACCGTGAGCATTGTTGTGTTTAACAGCAAGAAGCAATGCAATCGAGATCAGTTGCTCATTGTCTCCTTTCAATCTGGAAGCAGTGGATCAAATAATCACGAGGTCTGAAGCACATAGCGTACAATGAATTACTGAAAACAAAGGTTGGTCGAAATTCGAGCAATGAATACTTCGGCCCTCCTGAAGGAAGCACAACTGCACCCCTACTGATTCAGTTAAACCAAAGTGCATTTCCTCACTTTAGATTGCAAACGCATCACACTGTGGTAAAAAACAGTCATTTCTATCATAGTTCAATATATGGGATATCAAATTTGAGCTGTTAAAAGCGACTGAATCTAAAGCTCGCTGTGTATAACCAAAGTCTCTGCTGCCTAATCAGCTGTGAGCTGAGGATTCGAATATCAAACTTGATCCAATCATTTCCTAATACATCACATCTTCAAAAGGATATTATGCGTGTCACAATATACAAACGAGCATATCTCAGGTTATGGCCAGATGAGTTTTTTATTGATCGGTGACATATCGTCATTTTACTTAAGCCAAGTTTCCTACGTGTTTAAAATTGAATAAGTCCGATTTAGACCAATGTTACACACAGATATTAAGAGATATACATATGTATATGTATATATATATATATATATATATATATATATGTATTCAAATAGCAGTAAGCAATTTCTGGGTGAACAGAACTAAACAATATCTTTGTTTTCATTTCAGAAGGGTCAGGGGGTAAGTGATTCAATCTTCACCTACCATCCAAAATGAAACATCACAAAGCACAGAAATCGTTTGTTATTTCTGATGTGACTTTGAATGGCTATTTTCAGGTTGTTAGGTCTGAAGGAACTGCTTGAACACTCTGCTGTTGCGAACTAGTGTTTGACGTCGCCGCGCGACATGGGCTTAGGATGTTTCAGCAAAAACTATACTGAATATACAATGATAAGCACATTCAAAAACGGTTAAAAAAAGGCTTTAAGTTACTTGTTTCAGTCCTGTAAACACATATATTAACTGCTCCACATTTTCAAGGTGAGCCTTGGAGACCTCGGTTTTGAGAACGCATGCAATAACCTTGTTTCCATTCCATTCGATTTCGCTATCAAAATTCATAAACTGGTGGCACAACTTGTATGGATGCTATCCGCACTTCCTCTTCCTTACAAGGAATGAGACTATTAACTTTTTACGGAACGTCTGTAATTTTTTGCGTTGCGAAGACTTCGCCCATGGATATAAGCAACATATAAATTTGTGTGGATGCTGTCTATCCTAGGAAGAATCAATACAATATTCGTTTTATTTTGCATCAGTTTTGTTTGCATTTTTTCCACCCTGGACTGTGAGCGATGACTTGTGATATGACAAATGTTGAATAATAATAATGCAATAGATTTGAAATATTTACGTTCTTCTTCCAGAGGGCAAACAATGTATGTTTATTGAATAGAACAAACTTGCCGAATGTCTGGAGCGATAAATGTCCTGCAGCTGAAGTAATACAATTGGGTCTTAAGCAGGAACAACTGCGAGGCAGTTAATCCGTACAAAACGAATACTCATGGCAGTTGAACGATACACAGAAAACCACAATGATTATTGGGGAGCCGATAGACGCGCAGCTAGATATAAATCGGTTTTGCAACCAGTATGCGTTGGATTCGCATATTCACAGTCTTACACTGAATGAGATTGATATCCTCATAAGGAACGGTCGAATCATTTGCTTTTGTGTGAAGTCTATATTGTAGATATAGGCAAGATATATTTCGGTGAAGATTGCTTCATTCTAAAGAAGTGACATTTTCGGAGTCGCTTTAATTTCTATCAGTTGCTGCATTATTTCCATCCATGATTTTCTGTGATAATTTGTGCAATGGTCATGGATGATTAATACTAAGACAATAGATTCAAATATTTGTATTTCTGTTTTTATTCTGCAGACAATCAACGTGAGTACATAGCATAGAAACAGGTTGTATAATTTCCAGTCTGATTATTTGTCTGCAGGCGCAGTAATGCCGTTGTGTCATGGAGAATAGAACATTGTAAGGCATACTAGTTGATTCACCTAAGAAATGCACAATAATATCGGGCAGCCGATTGATGCGCAGCCTAGTAGGGAGAGCCAAGATAATCTTCTCAATCATGTATTGCATGAATATATAATTTTTTGCACAACCAGTTTTTCGGTTTACTAAAATTGTTTTATTTTCCTGTCTTGGTTTCGTTTTGCATTTATATACATTTTGAATATGCATTATTATTTTTGTCGAAGCTTGAAGTTTTACCTTTCAAACACCTACCCTGTTGCTCATATTCCACTATCAGAAGGTGGTTGGTCATCCCATCTTCACTAGTAATCACACATTTGAAATATGAACCTGGTCTTGCTCGTGATTCTCCGTCGGGATAGTTGAATGCCAGCAACCTAACCAGTTGGAATCTGGAGGCCATGAAATATCAGCAGATGTCAACAGCATTTTCAACAGGTCTATATAAAGCATTAGTCAGAGGTCAAAATCGCACACATTGTAATTAAATAACTAAATAATATCACAAAAAAGGAGAAGACCTGAATCACGTCGTGGTTGATACATTAAATAACCTAAATATTCCGTCTCAATTTGAACAACCCTACCGGTAGGTGAATACCTGTATATGGTGATTAATCCAAACCGTGAGCATTGTTGTGTTAAACAGTGATAAGAAATACGATTACGATGAGGTTCTCATTGTCTCTCGTCAGTCCGGAAACAGTCAATCAAATAATTACAAAGTCCAATGTAAATAGCGTATATATAATCCCGAACAAAATGGTTGTTCGATATTCAAACAATGAATCACAGAGCACTTGTGAATGAAACACAACTCCATGCCTTCTGAATCAGTGACACTGTATCTGCATATCCTCATTGAAGACGGCAAATGCATAACACTGAGGCAAAATAAAAGTCATTCCCATCATAGCTCAACATATGGGATACCAAATTTGAGCTGTTAAAAGCGACTGAATCTAAAGCTCGCTGTGTATAACCAAAGTCTCTGCTGCCTAATCAGCTGTGAGCTGAGGATTCGAATATCAAACTTGATCCAATCATTTCCTAATACATCACATCTTCAAAAGGATATTATGCGTGTCACAATATACAAACGAGCATATCTCAGGTTATGGCCAGATGAGTTTTGTATTGATCGGTGACACATCGTCATTTAACTTAAGCCAAGTTTCCTACATGTTTAAAATTGAATAAGTCCGATTTAGACCAATGTTACACACACCGATATATATATATATATATGTATATATAGATATATATATATATACATATATATATATATGTATTCAAATAGCAGTAAGCAATTGCTGGGTGAACAGAACTAAACAATATCTTTGTTTTCATTTCAGAAGGGTCAGGGGGTAAGTGATTCAATCTTCACCTACCATCCAAAATGAAACATCACAAAGCACAGAAATCGTTTGTTATTTCTGATGTGACTTTGAATGGCTATTTTCAGGTTGTTAGGTCTGAAGGAACTGCTTGAACACTCTGCTGTTGCGAACTAGTGTTTGAAGTCGCCGCGCGACATGGGCTTAGGATGTTTCAGCAAAAATTATACTGAATAAACAATGATGAGCACATTGAATAACGGTTTTAAAATGGCAATACGCAACATAGTCCTATTGGTTGAGGTACTTGTAATAATATCTCAACATATTCAAGATGAACTTTAAGAACCTTGTTTTTGGGTTGAATATAGTAACCGATACTTCATTGCATTCGATTTCGCTTTCTAAAATCGTAAACTCGTAGTAAAGCTCGTATATATGCTCTTCGCAATTCCTCATGCGTACAAACTAAATGAGACCAATTACTCCCTACGGACGTCCCGGATATAAGCAAACTATACATCTGTGTAGGTGATGTTATTCATTTGCGTTATTTCCAACATACTTGTCAGGGTTGACCTGTGCAATAATCATGGATGATCAATAATGAGGCAATAGATTCACATTTTTGGTATCTTTTTTCACAGAATCTTAATTCTTCAGGTAGAGTCACACTATAGATTTTATGCTCTGGTAAATGTAAGCTGTCATTCCTTACAATAATAATGTCAGTAATCCCCCTATTTTCAATGAGTTTTATGAAGAATTGTTTGTTGACATATTTTACATCGCTATTCGAACTCGTTTATTGTTTTACCAGAAGTGACAGAAGGTAAGTGCCCTGACCTGAAAACCCTGATATTCTTATTTTTTGGAATAATTGTTTTCATCTAGGCCATCAGTGAAATTTTCAACCTCGTTCATTTTGATCTTTTTCGTCGCCACGTGTATTCACCCAAGCACAGGAAACATGACACCGAATAAACGTTCACCGGATGGTTATAAAAGAATGCTGTATATTTCAACAATAATCTTCATTAAAACGCGTATCGTGATATTCCGTAAACACAAAATTGAAGAATTTACTAAAATATTCGTGATATTTGAGGAATGATTTCAATTCATTTTGGGAGTTGTAGTGTTTCTGTACACCATGACATAGCTTCTTCAAAACCATTCTGACTGTCGGAATAAGCCTGACATTCCTTCAGTTCAAATTCACTTGTTACCTCAACTAACCTCCCCGTGATCTTTGCTTTCCAAGGGCATAAGTTCTCAAAACAAGCGAGCATATTTTTCGTCCCCTGACTTGCATTTGATCTATCATTTATCCTCGTTTGCAAGGCTTTTCCAATATGAATGTTGATTTCTATTCGCGGAACTATCTGTTCGTTCTTTTCGTTTTCTCCTCCTCAGCTACTGATGCCAAAACGGAAGCACCAACAACCGTAACTGAAAATACAGAGAGTTAGTTTTCATCTTTCACACAGTTTTCTTTTGGGTTGCACTCTTATGTTAGATTACCGTGATTACAAGCAAACTGAATTAATTATTCTTTGACACGCTTCATCTGTCTTTAGCACTGCCATTATATTATTCAGCCATTTATGGTGAACCCGTTGTCTGAAATAACAAGTTTGCAATTATAATGAAATAAGTCACTTTGAGCCGTTTTCCTCGGGCACGCGTAGTATGTGCATCCTACGGGTGGAAACGAGGTAACAGGAATAAAATATAAATGCAGGCTCTAAAAGATCAACTGCATACATGTTCTAATAAGCAAAGTACATCGTATTTTGGGTGAAGGGACATTTAACATCTGGATAGACAGTGCAGCATGAAATAAGACCGTATGATTTTCTAAACGATACCCTCTTCTGTGCACACCGCGTGAGTATTCTCCAGGGAGTACAGTTGACCACCTAATGATTGTTATTCGAACTATAGTTGTGTTCACAATTTTACCTGTTTGCATTGTGCAACTTGATGCTGCACTTAAAATGTACTATGCTTCAATGATCATCCCGTGAAAACTAATCCAATACTAGTCCAGTAAAAAATGACAGTCCTCGTGTAGTAATTATCTGAGAGGTGTGGCTAGCACAATTACGAAGCTAAATGATAGGGGCCAAACCACCATTTACCAATCCTTTAGGTTTCCTGCTGAACATATGATTCAGTTTGGATTATTCGTGAGGACCATTGAAAAAACAGCCTGGATATCAAAACTGCAGCTAATATACTGTTAGTATGACGTGTCGAATATCAAACAAATTTCACACTTGTTGCTTTAGATACAACAACCACGCAACTGTCGACGTCCACAACCGGTGAGTTTTTTTTGAGCTTAAATTGGATTAGGTAAACGGATAAACGAAGCTCACAACACTGTGTACGTAAATCTGTTTTATTTTTCTTCATTTTAATCCACATTGATCATTCTTACATTTCAGATTACGCTACGAGAATCGAACCAATACCGCTTACATCGCTGGTTGCCTATTTTCTCTTCAAATCAATATGATACAATGTCAGAGAACGTGATATGTCACTGGAACATAACCTTGTATTAACTCTTTTCCTTGAAATTTATTTATGATATTAAATATAACGCGGTATATATTCTGTCATCTGAACTTGAAATGAAACTTTATTTTGTGTGGGAAAATGCATGGAATCCTTAGACGATGTTACCATCTACTTGGTTTTCTACTCTTTCTTTACAGTTTAGGAGCATGATTTTTGTGCTTCAATCTGATCTCAACGCTGGCTCAAGTATTGTAAATCCTAACCACATTAAAAATATGATCCAAATCACCAGATGAGTACACTCTACCTAATGTCACGAAACGGTAGGCTGGCCGTGGAGCGCGACATATGCGAGATTGTATACCCTAAACCAAGGAAATGATTAAACTCCGTTCCACGGTAACACGGATCCCCCAACTAAACTGAGGACGCGTTTTTCGTAAAACGTAAATACAAACGATGTGCACAAGGCAGATCGAGTAGAGTCAAAAACGAGGTTTTCGTCTGAACATATTAGAATCATGTTGCAATCAAGATGTCCAGCGGTTCTTGTTGTTCAGTAATCATTTCCACTTCATTCTACTGTATTTTGGCACAGCCATTTTCGAATCGCTTATTCGTCACGCGTCATCTGATCGGCAATATTGAAGTGATCATAGGTGGTTGTTGGTCGAACATCATTCCATTTCGGCAGATATTAGTCAACCTCGTCCGACGAGACCGGTCATTAGTAATCGAATACAATACATCCAAACCCACGGCTGTCTAATGATGTCTGGAATGCAATAGTTCCAAACTCTTTTCTCGAATGCATTGTTCTCTTGTACCACCAGTTGGTATCCCGTTTTCCAGATTGGTTAAATATACTCTGTAGTGGCTCACAATTTAACCCTCAGGAAAGGAACATTCGTTCAGCAACTAGCTTACCATCATAATTTTCTGAATGCATCTTTGTTCTGCGTAGTTCACACAGTCTATTAAATACTCTCTCATACGGTACACAACACATGCTGATTCTGCATACTGAATAAATTGACATGTTTCATGCAATGATAAACTACTCACAGTGAATCGCATTACACAAAAAGCACACACTGAAATCTTTAAAAATATGAAAACTATCATTTCCAATTCCACCATGACATATTTGGCAAGATGAATAAGCAAATTGTATAACATAATTCGGAATAAAATAAACGATGCAACCGGGAGTTTGGTTATCATTGTATGTGTGCATAGAGGTTTATGGTTCGCAGTATTCCCTCGGCTCCGTACATCATTTGAACTACTACTTCTATATATTTGTAAATATTTGCTCAATTTGAAGCAGCTGATTGTGTTGATTGTGTTCTGACAACGGAGTTCGGTTTCATTGGCCGTGTTTTTTGCATTTAAATCATCCCGATGATGACAATGAAGAAAGAAGATAAAGACTGAGTATCGCATAAAACATGTTATTGGTTGAAAAGTTAACTCTAGAAAGCATTGCAACCATTGTTTCGCGTTTTTCAAGGAGACGCATTGCTCACTTTTCAGTGACGACACGGAAGCTTTGCGTGTTTCGCAAACCGCAGCACCCGCAGTAGGGGCTGAATGATGATGTATTTTCAGCTTTCAAGCACGAGCGATGTATTTCCTTTTACAGAACCTACAATCAGCCTACACCCGACACATCAAGTTCGGATGAGAGATGTAGACTATCAATTGCGTGATAAAGCGTTTCTTTCATATTTTTCATTGTTTGCATCGACGGCTAAACCGTGACCAATGCGCTGGTTGACCAATGCAAAGTTTTGCCCAGCTCTCTCAGTCAATCACGTATATCCGATGCCCATAAATCCATATCATCTGATCTGCCCCATTGGCATGACTGAACGTCCCTCGCAATCGTTGTGAACAGATTTGTTATTGGAACACATCACAAACTGCCCGTATTTTCTGACTGTGTCTCTTGTCAGAAAGACAGTCATGCAAGTTAGCAGCATTGTGAAAACTGATTAAGCCACAACAATTTGCATAACATTGAATTTCATGTCACAAACTCACGGTAAAAGTGCAGTAGGGCATTTAACTAGCTCATCTATATTTTTCATCTAGTAGAATGGTGATTTGAACGATCAAATAATTTTGAAAGGATTTATCCTTGACAGCTTCCAGCATTTGGACGAAAAGTCGTCGGAATTATGCTAAGCATTTTTTTGTTCATTTTTACACCCAAATACATAACACGGCTGAATTTGAAGGGAAAAACGTTGAAAATACAAATGGGTCTACAAAAGCCGGGATACTCAAGGGATTGATCTACTCAACCAAAATAAGTGAGCAAACGCCTTAGGTTCGAATACGTTGACAAGAAATTCTCCATAGTTGATCGCGTTGCTTCCTGAGCAAGGGAGGGTGTTTTAAGTCGTGGTCTCTTATAAGGATTATTGAAAAATGTTTTCCGTTCATTCCGACTGCAGTGATATAGTAATTGGCATATTACGAATGGCCAGGTTATCCGCAATTTCACTATTTCACATTAACTGGGACTACTCCAAATAAACAATTACGATAGTATAATTTTTCACGAAAAAGTAATAGTGGTCGACTTCAAATAGCTTCCATCTACGTGTGCAAACTGCAGCGAGGATGGGGGATCTTCACTGACCACGGAAATTCAATTCAGTAACCAAAATGCTGATCGCAGTGACGTGTTTTTTCTGTCGTATAACATTTACGAATTTGGTTGACGTGTATGCGCGACTGGCACATGCTAAGATTATTATGTTTTAGTATTGATACATTTGCATACGGACGACAAGCAGAGGCAGATGTTTATGCATTCACTACGTTAGCGGGGCATGTTACCCAAGTCATTTGCAGCGTGTAATAAAACCACCAGTGAAACTTTCTCCTCATTGATACCTGAGCATTTCGAGTTTAGTGATTTATTTTCAAATCCGATTTCAGTTAGTGTGAAGTCCTCTACTCAAGTATCATTGTGTCCCCAGTACTCTCCTACCCGTCACCTGAATGGAGTATTGCGTTTTGCAGTAGCTCAACACAAGACATATATATATATGTCTATTTATATACATATATATATATATGTATATACATATATATATATATATATATATCGTGATACTGATAAATCGATTTTGGAGGCATACAACACGCGTCTTTAAACCTGCCAGGTGTGGTTTGTGGTTTACTTACACGAGACTTCTGGTCTCCTCTGCGG